>QNQO01009904.1:0-183508 GCA_003290165.1 Berberis thunbergii
TAGGCGCTGGGCTGGCGGCGAGCAGGTGCCTAGCGCCCAGGGGCCTAGGCGGTCTTAAGTTTTGTATTATAACTTTAATAATTTACAAAAGTTAAGCATAATATCTTATCAATTACATCCAATTTAATGCCAATATACATATGCAAAATTTAAAAACATGAAAAATTAACAATCGTGAGCAAAATTTATTAAAACTCAAATGACTGAAGTTGGTCATGATGGGTACTTTATATAAATTTGAATTTGTGTACTCTTTTATTTTTCTTCAAATTTCACGAATAACCTCAGTTATGTTTGATAAAATCTACATTAGTAAAATTGGTACCGGTAGATCATTTGATAATTCCATTAAGTAATCATCATTTGCTACATTTAGACATATACTGAATAAAAAATAATTAAATAGTTTATTCTTAAAAAATAGGAAAAAAATAAAATAAGAACACAATCAGCTTTATTAAAAAATTAAAAAAAAAAAAATTAAAAAAAAAAAAATCGCCCAGACCGCCTAGACCCCGCCCAGACCCACCTAGAACCCACCCAGACTGCCCAGAACCGCCCAGACTGCCCGCCCAGCCATTAATCTGAGCGATTTTCCACCTTCTAGCGCCTAGGCGCCAACACTGATTTATTCGTAGCATGAATAAGTAAGGAAAAAAAACTCAATAATGGTGTGAAAAAACACTTTTGTTGGTGTGAAGTTGCCATTGGCCTATTTTTAACATGCTACTTGCAATATATAAAGAGGAAGTCTAGTCATCCTTGTTTGAGTTTTTTTTTTTTTTTTTTTTTTTTTGTTTTTTTACACTTTTTAATCACAAATACCACTTTAAAACACAATCACAAATGCCACTTTAAAACACAATCACAAAGGTGAAACTGCGTCAAAGTCGAGTCACAAAAAAAAAAAAAAAAAACTTCGGGGACTTCATCGAATTGCTAGTCTTCACCGGCATTCATCCTCTCTACATAGGTTTGGCAATTACAACTCTACAAGTTGGTATGAGAAGAACACGACTTTGAACATCATCGTCATCCTTGTCGATCTGCAGATACTTCTCTCTTTCTCCCCGATTCACTCACTGATACCATACCATGTGGACAGAAACATATTCTATAACTCGTCGCCCAAATCAACCTCAACCCTAATTACCCCACCCACCTATCCCCTCCAAAACACTCTTCCTGGAGTTGGAAGAGGAGTTGTTTCTCCAGCTCTTCAAGGCACTACCGGGGGTTGGCAGAATCTAGGCGGGTTTTGATAAGCCCTGAGGGCAACTGGGCACGGGTATGGGATAGGATTCTTTGGACCTCAGCCTTTGGCAATCTGCAACCCCCACTCTGGTCAACAGTGGGCCAGCGTCAACAGTATCGCTGAGGCGGCTCGGCACTACGGTCGCTTTATTGGGAATTGTCTAAAGCTCGACTCAGGTTAGATTTTACTTTACTTTATTTTTTTCCGAATGCTGAAATTATGTAATCATCTTATGATCATGGTCAAAATCATCATTTAGGATTGACAAGTTTGTCCTCAGAAAAGTGTCCACTTTGATCGGGCGTTTGTTTTTACTTCAGATCAGAATCATAAGTTCTTAATAGTTTCTCTAGTAGGTGCTTAGCAAGGTGTTTGTTTTATTTCTAATGGGAACCATAAGTTTTTAATAGGTTTTGATTTTAGAATTTAATAAGCACCAAGGAGGTGCTCAGCACTCTCGTGCTGAAAAAAACAAACACCCCATAAGAAGATGCTATTCGTATTTTTAACGGTAATTCTTATTCATTTAGCTGTTATATATTTTTTTGTTTCTTCTTTCTTGAAAATATGAAACTCCATTGTATTGTAGAATAGGAGTGCAACGAAAACCCAAGCTATAAACTAGAAAGGAAAGTAAACTTAGCTCCAATTTCGCAAAGAGAACCCAAAAAACTGTGCCCTACCACATCCATGCAAAGAGGTCCTGCTAGACCTAGACTTTTCCCCAGAAAAGCAAAAAAACTACTCCCATCCTTGCGGCGACTCTGTAAAAAATAACCCTGATCATGCACCCTCTACCAAGTGAGGGTCAAGGATTTAATGATCCCAAGGGGCAAAGATGGGGTGGTTGGAGAAGTTCCATTAGCGGGGCAAGCTTTTAGCTTCGAGTAAATAGAATGAGAATGGTGCAAAGAAGAATTCCAAAACCACAGGGATGAAACATTGAATAGCTAAAAATCAATGCAAAGGTGTTCATATGTGGAGGCGTTCGTTAGTCAGACAAAGAGGAGAAGATGGATCATACGCTCCATAATGAACATAAGATTTGAATCCTTTGTCTCTTTCCAAGTGGGAAATAGATCGAGGATTGCCTTTTGGAAGGATAACTGGGCAGTGGACCACCCTCTCCAAGATACGTACAAACAAATTTTCTTAATTTCCAGAAACAAAGATGGAGGTATGTCAGATTTTGCCACTCACAAGTTTCCTGAGACTTGGCTTGAGGAGGGCGATGAGGAATTCAGAGTGGAGATGATAATTGCTCCGAAATGACCTACCTAATTCTACATAATTTTCCCATTATGTACTAGCCAAATGCATATATAATAGCAAACAGACAGGATAAAATGCTACAAACCTCTTCCTTTCACTGAAATGAAGTCAATCTTCCTAGAGGAAATAAAAGAAAGAGTGAAAGACATCTTCGTTTCATGGCATCACCCAGTCCCAGACAACCCTAGAGTTGGTAGTGAAGGAAGACCAAACCTTTAGGGCAATAAAGAAATATTCATGGATATGGACTGGAAGTCATGGGTTTCAAAGCTTGAAAAAAAGCAAAAAACAAAACAAATATATCTCTTTCTCCTTCTCATGCGATCCATCTATGCCGCTTTTGCTCTACTTTTCATTGCTTGAAGTTCTGGTCTTCACATGCTTTGCATATACATAAATCAAATAGCTGGTAATGTGAGGCCTATAATTTGATCTATTTTATATGGGTTTGCTGAATGCTGATCAAAAGTTTTAAGAACATCTTATTTACCTACGTATCTCGCCTAACTTTCACATTGAGGTGACATGTTTGAAGTATAAAATATAGCTCTTGCAAGCAAAAATGAATTTTGTATTATGCAAGTGCTTTTGATTAGCACGACACTGGTAACAAATCTGTGGATGTTGATATTCTTTTAAGAACTAAACAACTCTTTTTTTCTTCCTTGTATGTTTATTCCAGTATGCTGGTTGTTGCAACATCTGGAGCTGGATTCGTACTTGGGAGTGGCAGTGCTATTGATTTTGCAGGACTTTGTTGGACTTGTACTGGTACAATGATGGTTGCTGCATCTGCTAACTCCTTAAATCAAGTGAGTACCCAATTATGTTACTAATCAACACCACCCTCTCTCTCTCATGCATATTCTTATACAGATATGCACTGTAATTTATGCTACAGAGAAGAACAAACAAACATAATATCTGTTTGCCTCAAATTATATGACTTTATCTTCAGTAATTCCTTTATTTTTTAAACTGATCTTTACATATTTTATACTAATTGATGTACTTCCTCAATTTGTTTGAGGTTAAAGTCCATCGAAGGAGAGTGTAGTAAATACAATGGACAACCAAGAGTTGAAAAAAAACCTAGCTTTCATGGCCCCAAAGAGAAATTGAGGTTATATAAGTCAAAATCATACAAAAGGGACAATCATACGTCCCACCTCACCCCAGACATTCAAAACCCATTCACACTTTTGAGAAAAGCTCTGCGTGGTTTACCGGAAAGTTTCTACAGGTATGGCAATTCTTAGTGGAACAAAACATGGAAATTCTTTGTATGCGTAATGGTGCATGCGCAGCGGAAAACGTCATGAAAACAGTTTGTCCAAGATAAACAGAAGCAAGACAAAAGTTTAGTTTGTTGATTCTCAAGAACCCTAGTTTCTTTGGGATTACATCAAATTGAAAAATAATTCTCTTCCCTTTTCCTCAACACTGCCTAACTTTAGAGGATAAGTGACACCTCTTTATACTACTTACAACCATTGACACTGAGGAATAACATTGCTAACTATGCCCCTAGTACTATCCATGATACCATCAATGTGTGTGTACGTAGGAAGATACACCTAATGCTACTTTTTTTTTTTTTTGAGAAAGATTTAAAATTTGAGAAGAAACAGTTACAAATGCCTCCTTGAGGATTCAATTGCGGGACATTATTGTACCCCCATAAAGTGTTCTCAATTACAACAAATTCCTGAAAATGAACGCCCTTAATATGCAAGTAGGAAGAGCACATGCACTAGAGGAAACCTTAACATCCATGATACCCATAACATATTGTGGTCAGAGTTACATCTGTCTAAAACCTTTTCTTCAAAATCAGAAAACCTATCTTCCTAGCCATTAGAGATAAAAAAAATCTGTCTCATCTGCGTTGGGTTGGATATCTCCATAGATTGGACCATGTATAACTGCCATTCTTTAGCTCGAAACCCATAAGACCTAAGTCATTGATGAAATTGCAGAAATCATTCATCTTCTTTGACCTTCTACAACTTCCCTTCTTCTCCGCATTATCCTCATTGACATTTGAGTCGACTCCTGTGATCCATGGGGTGTGGTGATCCATGGTAACACCCTAGTAGCTTTGGACCATCGATAATTGTCCCAATATTGCTCCATGAAACAACCATCAACTTGCCCGTACACATTTGTTGCGGAAACTATTATTGATATAGTTATTATTATTATTATTATTATTATTATCATTATTATTATTTAAGTAATATTCTGTCAAAATCTAAAAAAGTGCAAGGAAACCCAAGATGTTGCAGTGACAAATTAAGGCACTATTACCATGGTACCCCAACAATGAATAATTCTAGAGGTGGTCACCAGCTGTTAAAAATGTCCTTCCTATAGCTCGTTGTTCGCATGCAAATTTCCACAGCCACTGCTGATGAGAGCAATATTGAATTCACCAACAGTATGGATATCCAACTTTCCAACTTCTCCCTAGCTATAAAATGGAACTTATTTTCTGAGCAGAAGACACATGGACACCCCAAACAATCTCTGAAAATGTTTTCGCCTTTCTTTGTAGTTAAGGCCATTTGATGTTTGTTTTTCATTCTTTCAATGCTTTTTTTTCCTAAAGGATTTGAATTTGGTTTATTATTGAAAAATATACAAAAGGGCAGACCATAACAAGATTAAGGCATAAATACAATGGAGTCCCAGTTAGAAACAAAGATCTGAATAAAAGCTACGTAGTATTTGACGACGCCTAGGCGGACACTAGAGATCTTTACCGCCTTGCCTTTGCAAGGCGAGGTCATTTAAAATGTGGTCTATAAGAGGAATTACTTGTTAAAATGATGTATTGTTGCTTATATGTAGATCCTATACACAGGAGGAATTGAAAAAATATATAAAAAGGCTGCCTATAGGAGGAATTGAAAAAATATATAAAAAGGCTGCCGGAGGCACTAGGCTCACCTAGATGGGCTGGGCACCCAGGCCAGGCCGTCGTCTCGCCTAGCGTGCCAGGCAACATAGAAGAGAAGACCCTGAAAAGTATACAGTTTACTTGTTTGTTTTCTTGCAAATAAGATGATGTTTATTCTAATTGAGGATTTCATGTCCTGTTTTTTCTCTCCATTCTCCACAATATTGCAGAGGATCATCGAACTGAGATTCGCCATGTCCTTTGTATATTAGGTTTTCGAGAAGAAGAATGATGCTAGAATGAAGAGAACGAGGCTGAGGCCGTTACCTTCTGGCCGACTCACTGCCTCCCATGCTGCCATTTGGGCATCTAGTGTGGGAGTTGCTGGGACAGCTTTGTTGGCTTGCAAGGTATTCACTTGTTTGTTCGTTTTCTAGATTCTGGTGCACCTTTTTCCCAAGATTTGTTGATTAGCCTTTTCCTGAGGATTGGATTATTGGACATGCTGTCAATGGGTTCAGGGACTAATATTAACAACTTCCCTGGCAAGGTTGTTGCAGGCTAATATGTTGGCAGCAGGGCTTGCGGCATCCAATCTTGGTCTATATGCATTCGTATATACACCATTAAAGCAAATCCACCCTGTAAATACATGGGTTGGGGCTATTGTAGGTGCCATTCCTCCAGCTCTTGGGTAATTTTCTTTGATTTATTTTTTGCTCCTTTTACATTTGAACACTGTAGCTGTATTCTGGATTTTGCTGAGGTTTTGACTTTGTTCAACTGACCGAATGCCTACCTTGCTACTTATAAAACAAGCATAAAACGTATGCTTGCATATTCGTCCATAGGTCAATTCGGATATATAATTATTGGAATAATTGTTGGAGACTCAAATGATGGATATGCAAGTCTCAACCCCGATTTTGTTCCGTGGTTCAATTTTCTATATTGAGTGGAAAAACCATTGACGGAGAATGGTTTGAAAACCATGTAACAGGGACATGATGTGCCTACAATCTTTGTTAATCCGAATACCTAAAAATTGGCCTCATTCTGAGACATCTCAAACCTTTTGCAAGCGGGGAGTGATTCTATCATCTTTAGCCATTGTATATCCACTTCTCTGTGAGACAAATAAAAAGTTCATCCTCTTAACAAAATGAACCTCAGGAATTTCTGTCACCAGCAAAGGTACCTAGGATGGTAGCCGAGGAGATATTTCCAGAATAATTTTGTTTTTGGTTTTTTCTGGTTGGTTTAAAATAATATCTTGAAAAGATGAAGAGAACGATATAAAGATACTGAAATAGCATACAATTCCAAATTGAAGTAGTGTTGAAGGCTCCTCCGTGACACACTATCCATGAGTTCCTAAATTGCGATTGTGGTAATCAACTAGACAGTAGAAATTTTTAGGACATAAACTCATTGATCACTTGATCTTGCAAGTGAAGGTCATGCTAAGTCATCAGTATCATTTAGGCAGGATAGCATGAAGGAGACAGATTGAGTCTCTCTCTTTTTTTGGCCAGCAAAACAACAAGAGTATTTTATTAATTACAAAAGAAAATGAGGATACACGGTGGAAAAGGAACATTGAGCAGCCACCGTAAAAGTATACGTCAGGGCTAAGTATTTAGAACTATGATTCCATCTGAACATACCGTCAGAGAAAACTTGTCCCAGCTACAACTCCATAACCATAAGGTAATTTTAATATCTATCCACAGAGTATCTACACTTTTATGAGCTATGTCCTATTGTTTCTTTCTTTCCAAAGCACTCAAACCACAAAATGAAACTATCTTTCCCAAACCCATTTTCCAAAAGCAGAGAAGTTAGGAGACAATTTGAAAGCAGAGGTACACCTCCATGCAAACCTGTTGGGAATCTGGAATAGAAGTCATGATATGGAACTCAAAGAGTCTTCTCTGCAGAATCTCACTAGAAAGGGAGCACTTCACCAATACCTGATCAATGGACTTTTCAGAACTAGCACACAAACTGCATTGATTAGTAACGATGAGGCCCCTACTGTTGATGCTGTCAATAGTAAGAATCCTGTCATGCAAAGCTGTCAATATGAGAAAATTTGCCCTTGGAGGAACCTCAGTCAGGCTATGAAATTTATGGACCCTATCTGCAGTAGGAGAAGAATTGGAGAAAGGGCAAGGCTAAAATATCCATTCTTAACAGTATAATCACCATCCTTATCAAACCATCTCCACTCATCAGGCTCTTCATCAAGATGAACCTAATCAGTAATAGACAAGAGGGTGGACATCTGCTGAACCCAGTCATTAAGGTGTCTTCTGAGGTGAAAATCCCAACTCTGAGTAGACTGATCGATTGATAGACCCCCATTTGTTGTTAGAAATATTGTATATGGCAGGGAAAGCAGATTTATGAGTTTGATCACCTTCCCAATTCTGATTCCATAATTGAACTCTATTCCCACAATGGACTTGAAAAGGAAATCAAATTGTCCACCAAAGGTTTTAGATTGACTTTTTAAGTTTCTTAATAAATTTTTATTCCCAAAAGGTTTTAGATGGATCGGCTATTTTATGTTAATTGATTTTTATGTAAATTAGACCTCTTGTTCTGTAGTTACTAGGCTTTGATGAGTGTCTTCCTCACTAAAGTTTGTGTTTCCCTGCTTTAATAAAAAGGTTTTGTTTTACTTAAAAAGTACTAATATATGTGTGTGTTAATTCCAGCAAATAATTAACTATTTATAATCAATAATAAAAAAAAAGCGCTTTTCAGTGTTGAAGACAGTGTCACTAAGCCCCAAAGACAGATACATCAAGTATTATGCACATCTCCCTCTAATCAAGCATACAAGAAGAGAATGGCGTCCCTAAGTACCCCTTCACATATACCCCCATATCCACAAAATAACTTTAATGTCTATCTACACACTATGTACACTATTATACACGGATTTGAACATTGTATTATTTTTCTCTGGTCAAAGTCCCAAACCACTCTTTGGAGCATCCTTTCCAGATCAAAGTCCATTGTTTGGAAAAATTTGGATTCCCCATAGACGTTGGATCCATCGTACAATCCACTTGTTGAAGGTCTGACCAATTGGTTGCTCACATTGAATTTACAACGAATTATTTTCCTCAATTCAGAAAGAACTTACGGGATGCTAGTGAGCTTGCTTCTAACTACCATTGTTCTACCTGCATTGGCTGTATATCTTGAATGCCCCCTCCCAATTCGGTTAATTAGCTCCAGTGGAAGGAGGCACCAGATGTGTTCAAGGGAACACTACATTTCACACCTGCCTGCTCTTGAATTTCTGTTACTTTTCCTACTGCAAACATTTGCGAGTTTGTGAAATTCGCTCTCAACCCATAACAAGCTTCAACTGACCAGATGATGTGTTTAGTGGCTGCTATTTGTTCTTGTCTGGCCTCTACAAAGAGCAGTGCTATCCACATTGAAGGATTGGGATCTCCTTGACCTTAAAACCCTTTCTGTCTTGAGTACTCTTGAGTACTGTGAGCTTCAGCCACGATTGTGAATAGTAAAAGGGAGACATGATCACCTTAACGGATCCCTTGCATGGCCTTGAAGTGTCTCATGGGAGTGCGATTTGATAGCAATCAGGAAGGATGATGATTTCAAAGCTGTGTTGACCCATCTCCAGCTGGCTCCAGACTCACACTTTGCCATTGTAAAATTGAGGAATTCCCATGGAATATATATTTATATATATCATCTGTTTTGCAGCCTTCCTAAATTTTTAAATAAATTTTGCACTTGTTAATAGTAGTTGGATTTTAAAGTTAAAAGGAGCTAGGGAATGAAGACGAAATAATAAATATAAAAGACAAACAAAAGAACCGACGTACAAAAGGTGTGTGCCTTCGTATAAAGGCACCTTATCAATGAATTTTAACTTTAAAAAAGAAAAAAAAAACGAGAAATAAGGGGTTGCAATAACTTAAAAGTGGAGATTGATCACGATGAACAAAGTAGCAAGGTCATAATAGAACAGAGAAATTTTAAATGTCTTGATGTGTTTATTAGATAATGGGCAATTTAATTTTGTTCTAGATTTGTTTGTCATTTTTAAGGGAGAAGATAAATGTCTGTTTGCTCTGTTCTTGGGGAGGAAGTATTTGATTGACGGGGAGGAGAAGAACACAAAGAAGTATGGGAGAGGAAAGATGATAAGGGGACAAGGGGTCCTCAGTTCGGGAGGGAGGGGTCCTCAGTTCGTTATTGAGGAATCTGAATGTTGTGTCTGTCTTGTGCCTATGTGGGTTATTTCCATTGTTATTTCTTCCCTCTCCTTGTACAATAGATTTCGAGAAATTTTAATCTTCTTTGAAACAAACCAACATACTCTCTGCGTGGTTTGCATGAAAACAACAATCAAAAGGTTCAGATCAAATACTCCGGTCTGGTGATACTGTAAACTAGGGCTGAATTCATGTAATTCTACCTCTAAGCTTTGTGGGAGCAAGGACTACGAGGGATCAATTTATTAGGAAATCCAGTCTATAGCTTCATGGTGAACAACACTCGTACTGCTAAAATAGTTCGAGAAGTGATTGAACGTCCTCTAAGAGGCCTTGTTCACTGAGATATGACAATAAATGACACTTGTTTTTCATGGCTGACATTATTTGCATATTAACTTCTTTAAGTTCCATGAGCTTGCCAATGGTGTTATGGCCTAGTGGTTAGGGCTGTGTGGGTTTGTCCCCTACGTCCTAGCTTCGAATCCCACCTGCGGCATGGTTACTTTCTAATGGGTATTGACCTATAGGTTGCCCAGTTGATAGGTTATATGGGATCCTTAAAAACCCAGCTCGCCTTCCAAAAAAAAAAAAGGTTCTATGAGCTTGTTGTCATGATATGTCAAAATGCACGCCAATTTGCAGATATATGTTTTAGTCTACTTTGGTACTATGTAGAATGCTGATTCCCTCTTATTTTGTATTGTTGCTAAGGTGGGCTGCAGCTTCTGGTGAGATCCCACTTGCTGGAATGATTCTTCCGGCTGCTCTGTACTTTTGGCAAATTCCTCACTTTATGGCGCTTGCATACTTGTGCCGCGAGGACTATGCTGCCGGAGGGTATGCACTACTTTCTATAATTAGTGAAGTTGAATGCTTTAAAATTTCGGAAGTTGTACATGTGCTTTAGCCTTGCTTGGTTCACGGAAAATCCGCTTCAAATACAAAGGGCTTTCTTTGAAAGTATCGTTAAAATAATTATCTCCTACCACAACCACCAAAACCATCAAATCATTACAACAATCACCCTCACACCCACTCCAACCATTATTACCACCAACCAAGCCATATAACCAACACCACCACAAAATCACAACCACTACCGCAGTCCATCTTCCCAAAAATTGTTTTTAGCACTTCTAACAAGGATGCTTTGTTAGAAAAGAAGTCAAATTGTGAGCATGTTGTGGCAAAACTGAAGTACATATCATGTGATATATTTTTGAAGTTCAATTTTTTTATACATTTAATGAATATTTTGTGGAAAAGCAATAATACATGGTAGCAATATTGATGTACAAGTTAAAAATAACTGAAAATTAAGTACATAGTTAGAAAAGACAATAGCATATTGTGTGGAAGTTTCCTTGTTGTGTCACTTTTTTAGTTGACGTGTTTCACACTTCATACTGACATGGTCACCGTTGTAGTTGACGTGTTTCACATTTCACACTCACATGGTAAGCTTATCATGATTTCATAGTTCTAAACTAAATGGTAGATTTGAGAAAATGAACCAAGGTGCTAATGAATTCCATATTTGAGGGAAGAGAGCCTCAGAAGTAAGGATGGCAAATAAATGTGAAAATTTGGATACTTGGGCTGCCCTGGTCCTAATGGAGCGGATATGGAGACCCCTTGTTGGGTTTCGGCCGCGGATGGGGAACAGCTCGCAACAGATTTGAGGCAAGGACTGGGATCAACATTTTTTTTTTTGCAGGATCCAGGATACCCCTATTAAATATTTGAAATTATTTTAATTAGGGTTCTGACTAAGATGGAACCAAACTCTTTATAGAGAATTTATTAGTTTTTAGCTATATTTTCAACAACGTGGAACAAAACAATAAATCATACAAGGGAAACAAAGGCTTCTATAAGAGTGAGTATTAGTTGTTTTGAACTTTTTCATGGGGCTAAAGTAGTACTTGAGAACTAAACTTGAAGATCTTCAACTTTGAGAGAATTGTCGCATATTAGGTAAATGACCATGAATAAACTAAAAACAATCTATAAAAACGTTATCCTTCATTGACTTGTAGTAGAAAAGCTCAAAGCTTAACAATTGGGTTGGCTCATATGGTCTGGCTCATCAGGACTGCCTAACAGGGGACACATGCATTTGTATACTGTTAAGATCGTTGAAAAATTTAGCATGTCCTTTATAATGCCCTGCATTTGCATTTAAATATTGTGGAAGTTGGTGTGTGTTGACATCCTTAGTGGATCTAAATGGAAATGTATTATGTGAACTTTTCCGGACACCATATTTCATTAAAATGCTAAGGGTTATCAGCTGGTATGTTTTTGCAACTAGCAGGTTCAGGATGTTCTCTCTTGCTGATGCTTCGGGCAGGAGAACAGCTTTGGTTGCTTTAAGGAATTCTCTATATCTGCTTCCATTGGGGTTTTTAGCCTATGACTGTGAGTTCCATTTCCATGTATAGTTTCTTACCACACGGTTTCTACATCATCCTATTTATCCAAAGGATGTAAAATACAGACAGAATATGATAATACATTAAGTGTTAGCTAATTGATTGTTGTTTATTTTGTATTTTTTTTTTGTTCTATATGCAGTGCATGCTTTTCAAATAAAATCACAAGCTTAAGAAGATAAAATCACAACTTTAAGAAGGGAAATCTTATCTACGCCGATTGTTTGATGAGGGAACCCAATAAAAATTGGGTTCTCTCAACGACATATTTTTTGTGCAATCCACAAAAACTATCGAGGGCAAATTTGGAAAAAAAGATGTTTGAATAAGAATATAGTAAATTAATTGAAGGGTTTTAAACCTAACAATGAACATAAAAAGTTACAGATATAGAAAAAACTAAAGATCTTTACTTCATATTTCTTGGGCTTGTGTCTCCAATAATTACTTCTTTCTTTTCTTGAAGACCTGTGTTTATTTCTCCATTTCTTCATTTACATTCTTTTTTTTTTTTAGTTCTCTACATTTTGGCTATGGATAATTTTGGCGTACTTCACATTGGGTACGTTTTGCATAGTTATACATTGGGTATGAAATTGGGTATTGACCTTTTGTTCAAAGACGTTGACCAAGGTCAGATTTATAAGGACCCAAATGCCCTCAGTTTTGCATAATGGATGTCTATGTTTTTACTATTATTGCACTTTCGGTATCTCGTGCAAATCCCATGATTCTCTATTGAGGGTGTTTGGTTCTTTACTGACTGAGACACATCTGGTCTTGGTTAACTTCGTTGAACAGGTCAAGACCCAATTTCGTATCCATTGTGTAATTATGCAAAACTTCCTTACACAATGTGAAATCCGTCTAATTTATGAGTACCCAAAATGTAAATAACCCTTATTTGTTTTTTTATCAACTCCCGATGTCTTTCCCCTCATCAATATTTGTTTCTTGTTTCTCCGCTCCTTATATCTCTGCCTTTCTATCTTATCTATCTCAAGGAAGGAAGAGATTCATGGATTACAAAAGCATAGAATACATTTATCTTATTTTTGGTTTTCACAAAGTTTAGTTTATTGATTTCAAGGTACACTCTAATCAGTCCACTTAAAATTAAAGATGAATATCGAGCGATTAAGATGAATTGAAAACTTGATGAAGATGAAGATAGGGGATATTGAAGATGAGCAAGCAAGAGAAAATCATGGGAGAGAAAAATTAGGAAAGACAATTAACGTAGTTAGATATGAGACAGAAGTTAGATTTGACTGTTTTTTAGTTATACTAAAATTACCTTAATACCATATCTTGTCGTTGGGTTTCCTCATTATTTGGAGATACTGAAATCTAGATACAGAGACCTCATCATATGATTGGTTAAGATAAAATTTCCCTTTAAGATAGCTATTTTATTTATGGAGGTTAACTGGGGCATATATGTTTCTGATTGGTTCCTTTACTACAAAATACATATACTTACCATATATTTTTTCTTCAAAATCTCGTTCAATTTGGTTGAAGATAGAGGGTGTGAAACTGGGTCAAGGTCAAATCGTCTCTCTCCAAGTTGTAGTAGCATTTGAAGGATTATAAGTTGGTCTGATGACATAAATACAAATAATATTTTTCCTTGAGAGGTCGTGAATTAGGCTATTATTGTTTTTATCAAACTATTGATCAAATCTTTTTCACATCATAGATTGAATTCCAAGATCGATTAAGTATTTAATTTTAGTGATATTGTGCAACTTACCTCTAGTTGAAATTTGGTCTCATTGTGTGATGACAAGTTTTCCTGCTTATAGAGGATCTGGTTTAGAAAAAATTGTCAGGCCATCTCTATGGGACTCAAAAAGCTCAAATTTGCGTGAAGAGAAGTGACCATATCACTTCGATGGTTGCTTCAATCCTAAAAAAATATTAGATTTTATGTCTCCTCGTCATTAGATTTGAGCTCACTCGCAAGTACTTGGGCTGCTGTTGATGCAAGATAGTCTTGTGTGTGCAGGATTTTCCTGTGTGAGAACCCTTCAATGGAGATTTGAGCTTCTTTTTTTTGCAAAAATGGATCTCTTTTTTCGTGGTTTGAGTTTTTGTTCTTTTAGTTTTCACCCCTTTTTTTTTGTTGATTGGACTCCTTGACTTTTTTTTTTTGGAGGTGGTTGATTTAATCATGATTCATATTAACATTCAATTGTAACAAAGAAAAAAAAGGTGAAAACTCAAAATTGTTGTCTAAAGTTTAAAGTATTTTGAAATTATTACTTAAAAACTTTGAAAAAGTCAAATTTCAAACTTTTTGATCGGATTTGAGTAATTGGATTCCGCAATATCAAAATTGTAATTGAACTTAAAATTTCAGAACGACAATCGGGATACCGGTTTCAAATTTGTTTTGTCTGAAAATTAGCCTTACCTATGATATCATCTGCCACAAATCTTAGTGGTGGCTAAGCTAGCAACAATTGTAACTTTTTTCCTTTATTTCTCGATTGTTTGAGTCTTGTTATACTCTTGTTGTGCTTTGTGAAATTTTATGCAGCATATGGAACTGAAGTTTCTATAGCATAGCATCCTTTCTTTCTCACCTTTGACCAGAAATCCAAGTAAAATAGTAATCTCCCTTAACACTTTCACATGGAAAACTGGATGAAATAAAAATGAGGTCTATGAAATAATGAGTTCCACCTTGTACCTTGTGACCTCTCTACTTCATGCTCAGAGTCCAGCTCTTCAGAAGTTCTTAGAACTAGGGTTTGAGATCGGATTGTTCACAAATATCATCTGACCTCGTGAAACTCAACATATTAGAACTCGAGGCCAGTAGCGAGCTCACAACACAATAGCGTATTAGAATTTGGGTTATACCAAAGTAGGTTTGCCCGTTGGAGACGCTCCTTGTGTCTTCAGAAGGGCGCTTAATATGTGTCAATCTCGAGTTCCCAACACTGTAACTATTATAACCCAAATTATTGAGGTGATTGCTTTTTTTAATTTAATTTGGCTATGGCATGGTTTAATTATTATATCCCAAACTGTTTGCAGGGGGCATCACATCTGGATGGTTTTGTCTTGAATCAGGAGCTCTCACACTTGCAATTGCTGCAACAGCGTTATCTTTTTACAAGGAGCGCACGAAAAAAAATGCGAGGAGGATGTTCCATGCTAGTTTGTTGTATCTTCCCGTATTTATGTCTGGGCTGATGCTTCATCGCATAACTGATAATCATGAAGGCAATTTGGAAACAAATCCAGCTACACTCTCACCAGTTTCATCTGCTGATACCCTGCTACAGGAAAACAATGCTGATTACCACCACAGAAAGCAAAGGATGGTGCCTTCCATCGGCATCCAGGCGCGCCCTCCTGTTGCATATGCTTCAGTTGCTCCCTTTCCTTTCTTGCCAGCTCCTGTGTATGCTGATTCTGATTTATGATTCTCCAGTACTGGTTGGTGCCTGTGTTTAGTCCAATAATGGCAGAAATATTGGGATGTCTGATTTTGGTCCTTTTTTTTCTCCGCTTTTATTTGCCGAGTTTTTCGTTTTTGTTTTGGAGGAGTTAGCTAATGTTCGGCTGTGCATGGATTCATGTAAATTATTCATCTTCCTCGAGTCAATAAGGTGATAATGTAATCAAAGCACAATGGTTAGATCTGCACTGCATGCATTTCTTCATAGACATGATGTGAATAACCTAAAATAGTGCATTATGAAAGCTTCACGTTTAATCATTTTTGAGTTTTGATATTTTTGGTTGCGAGGATAACTTGCATTTAAATATATTTGTTATAGAAATTTGCCCAAACAGGCCCAATTTCGTTTTTGATTGTTTAAAGGACTATGTTTGTGAGACATCACCCTCACCACAACCATGGGTGAATCTATGTGTTAGGAATTGCCCCCTTTTATCTTTTTAAATTTTTTTCCTAAGTTACTCATATTTTTTACACTGTTTCCCTTTAAAATTTTATGTTTCCTCCATTTATGAAATCTTGACTTCTAACTCCACTAAAAATTAAAACAAAAGAGACTGGGTTGGTTGTGTAAGTGTTATCCTCGGAGGCTTTGACTGAGGAGTGAGTTTCAAAGAAGATGAGATAGATGGACAGATAAAGCAGGAGGAGAAGAGGAAGGAGGATTCCAAAAATAAAATTGTTGTCCGACAAATTCACTTGAATCCATCCTGTCCAGTCAAGTTACTGCTGCTACTACTCCTTGGACTTGGACTGTATTGTCATGCTACCTCAATGCCAGAAAGAAAGTCTGAGGTTTGTTCCTCGCTAACTCTCATCTTATACCACTATGTCTGCTTCTGTTTTCTTCAAGTAAAAAATGGAAGCTCTTAATTAGCTAGCTACAATTGAATTAATCATGCCATGTATATTGTTTGTATGGTTGAATTAATCATCATTTTTTCACGATCACACCATGTCACCCTGACTGCAAAAACCTAATTTTTTAGTATTTTCGTAAATAGTTATGTAGTGTTTGCCCCCCTTTATCTGCAATCCTGGCTCCGCCCCTGACCACAACCTTGCGAAACATAATTGCCGTGACATTTCAGGTTCTCTAGCATTTTGAAAAACGATTAGGCACCCTTGCCCGACTTTAGTGAAAGTACCTCTTGAAGTGCTTTTTCTCAATCTTGACTCTGTTACCGGACTATCTTTCTTGAGCGGGGATATGATTCGAACCTGCAGTCTTCAATTCATGAGCTTGATGAGTCGACCAATTCCTCTATCCCACTTGTTATTTGAAAAGGTGGAACCTCATTTAGTTGTGTTGAATTGCTTTTCATACCCCTGTTAGACCCCGGGTAGCCCTAGATACTAATCAATCTCTCTACAATAGCCGTAGATACTAATCAATCTCTCTATAATAGGATTCAACAACACAACTATAAGAAAAAGAGTGCACTTTCCTTTGCAACTACAATACCAAACCATTACTGCACCTCAGATTTAGATCGACAATCAGCCTCAACTTCCAATTTGTGACACATCACCCTCATCACAACCATCGCTGCTAGGGGTGGGCACGGGATGGGATGAGACGAGATATACCCATCTCGTTCATACGGGATCGGGACTGGACGAGATGGGAAAAACCCCATCCCGACCTCGTCCCATCCCAAACGGGTTCGGGACAGGTCGGGACGGGATCAACATGCTAATTTGGACATATCAATATATATGAAACATACCTTCTTTATACGCTCACGAAGGAAATCATCAATGATTACATCCTTGACAAACTCATAATCACCATCCCCCTGAATGATACATTGTTGTTAGTAGATAGTCTTTAATGCATTTGAAAATATTGATTTTACATGTAAATCTCTAGACATAACTTACTTTAGATCTGCATGGCATACTGAAAACAATGTCCTCTGCTATACCATAGGGATTTCCACTGGTGTAAACCTGGAATTGTAGTGTGAAGAACACTGCTTCAGTCAAAACAAATTTAAGGTACAAATAACTGGAGCTAGTGGGAAAAGACTGAATCACGCTTCTGCGAAATTTTATTTTTGTGAGTTTTACTTGGCTGAAAGTTGAACAGAACCTCTTAAGAGGTGTAGGGTCTTAATTTGTTTGCTAACTGAAATTAACACATAAATATCTTTCTTACAACAAAGCTAGGAAAATGAACAACATGAAAAATATCACCCTAATTGAACTCACTCCTGTAGAAAACCAATCTCCCTTGGGGGTAGGAGTGACAAGGGATCTCATGGCATCAACAATTGAGACAGTTGTTGATGCAGCTGACGATCTGCCCCATTTCTTAATCAATACGCCTCCTCTCTGCAAATAAAAATATTAATTATTAATATTTAAAATTAGTTCGGGACGGGACGAGATTGGTGGGATTGAAAATCTTCATCCCATTCCATTCTAGATCGGGACGGGACGGGATTGGGATCAGAATGAAATTATTCAATCCCATTAAGACCTGAAAAAATCAGGACGGGACGGGATCGAAATCGTGGGATGGGATGCCCACCCCTAATCGCTGCCTTCAGCAGGTCTTCTTCCTCCATCATTTTGTCTTTCTTTCCTTTGCATTTACTAATCTAAATACCAAATTCTATCTACATTCACCAACATAAAATTTCTCACTTATGTGTGTCTCTTTGCATTATAGTTGATTTTGAAGAAATCTATTGTTGGTGATGACATGTTAAATGCATCGAGTTTCCTGCCATATGATGGGCAATAAATTGAATCAATTTGGCCCCTAAGGCACTTTAGTTTTTGGCCTTAGAGCCTGCTAGTGGGAACCCCCACCCATAGGAAACTCCTTAAAAAAAAAAAAAAACAGAAATGTGCTTAAAAATAAAAATGTAAAAAAAATTGGTGGTAGTTTTTTTAGCAAAAGTGACGGAGTAAAAAGCTCGCTGCAAAAAATAAAGGAAAATTCTAAATGTCGAGGTTTTGGGCGAGGAAAACAGGGAGGAAAATGAGGTGGACGGGGTGGAAACCGTCCATCTTTCTCGAAATGTGAGCGTTAACTTTTCACGCACACATCCCGATGAGAATGGACGGTTTCCACCCCGTCCACCTCATTTCCCTCGCTGTTTTCCTCGCCCAAAGCCTCGACAGCTAGCAAAGCTAAAAAATAAATGAAAAAAGTTGCCACCAGTGTTGGATGTACATAGAAACTGCCAATGTAAAAATGTCGTAAAGATTGTGTTCATAATTATCCACTATCTAAAGTCAAGCACCACCTTACCCTTTTCTTTCCAAAAGCTCTGCACATTCCATCCCATACTGTCCAAGAACAAGAACAAGAACAATGAAGGCATCTCTGAGGCTAAGAGGAGAAGACAACAATCACCAAAACCAAAATAAAAACCCTCTACTATTACGACTAAAACTCCCAATGAACGTATTAGGTTTCCCATTCATTTCAAGTATTACAGGAGGTGATCATCCTACAGATCTCTCATTGAATCTCCGCACCAATTGCTTTAATGGTCCATCTCTAAAACTCTCTTACTCACCAAACACCACAAATCCTCATCTCTCACTCTCTCTTAAATCTGGTGTAGGTTTATTTGGCTCTCCAAACAACTCCCCTCTCATCATGTCTGCTCAATTCAATCTCTTCGGAACCCCAAATCCAAACCCTATTTTCTTTCTCCAAATCAAACCTCAATTCGGAGATTTCTTCCTCTCTAAAACCGCTGTTTCCGCTTATCTACATAATCCTAATCCTCCTAATTTTCCCTTTCCTAAAGAGAATGGTGCTGTTCATGATCCTATTAGAGATTTACGCGGTGGAAGCGATGGGATACTTTCCGGTGTAGCAGTGACAGCAAAGACGATTTTGCCCGTCACGAAGCGGGCGGAGGTGAAGTTTAGATGGGGAGTGAATTTCACAACAGATTCTGAAGAAAAATTGAAATTGCCATTTTTGACAATTGATAAGGTTTCTGTGGAGCGGGTCGAAAAGGAGGAGGTCGCGGAGAAGAGTGATGGGAATAATAATGTGAAGGATTTGGAATTGATGAAGGGAATGTGTTGTTTGATGAGAAGAGAGGTGGAAGATTTGCAAAGGGAAAATAGTTTAATTAAGGAGAGGTTGAATGAAGTAAGATTGGGAAAATTTACACCAATTCATTCGGAAACTAGTAATTTCGCTAGTAAAAAGGCAGCCGTGATACCTTTCACTGAGAATTCTACAGGGTTTGATCGTTGGAGGAGTAATAAGAAGAATGGTGCAGACGAGAATGGGCACAATTTTCCTAGTTCTGGTTCTGAGGATTCCACAAATGATGTTGAAGAAGAGTTGAAGAAAGCGATAAAGGCCGCTTCATCTTAATGGGGTATGTGTTCTTACTAGTATTGCTAATGAATGTAATTATTGTCGTTAAACCTAGTTCTGAATCTATGAAGTGTTATAGTCTTAAGTTTGCTAGATACATTTTGCTAATAATTATCATTTTAACCTGTCCTAAACAGATAAAAAATTAGGATTGCCTTATTTGTTAGTAATATGTATCTGTCGAAGTGTATGAAAATTTGAAATGACAAATAGTTCTGATGGAAACTGATTCTAATAGAGTAGAAGAATCACTTGTCGATCATTTAGCTTGCCCTTCTATCCAGAGCATCAATTGGTAGCCATTGTTAAATTTCAATATGATGACCCTCACTGTCCTACAAACTTGTCTGGTTTTTTGTTATGTGATGTCTAATGTCATATAAAACTTTCATTAATGTTATCCAAGGATGCATGGACACGACACGGTGACTCAGTAATTTTAAAAAAATTAAGACTCGGTGACATGGCGAATCGGTCAAACTTTACTTTTTATTAATTTTTATAATTCATATGAACACAAACAACTTAAAAGCTTAAATTTTTAAAAAAATTTACTTTTGAAGTTGGAAGAGGAGAGCTTAACAAGAGAGATAGAAAAATTTACAGAAATGCTCGGATAGTCAAAATTTATTGAGGAGTGTATATAATTTACAAATTGTTTCAAAATAATGTATAATTGTGTATCTAAGAGCAAATTAGTTATCAGAAATAGTTAAATCAAATTACAGAGAAATTATATAGAAAAATTTCATTTTTTGTGTGTATTGTATCTATTTTAGAGCGAGAGAAAAAAAGACCTTGATGACGCCTGATGTATCATCAAATGAAAATGTCAGTCAAGAACCCTCAGATTGAGTACGGCGTGAAGAGGTGTTCTAATTGAAGCAACCCCTCTTCCCGACTGAAGGAATTGAAGAATTGGCGATTGCAATTGAGTGCAGGAGAAACTACTTTAAAAAATCAGCATAGAAAAATAGGGAAAAACCAAGAAAAAACAAAAAAAAACAGGAAAAAAATCATTGGCCGTGTCGGAACCGAATCGGGGCCTTGCTAGAGCCGTGTCGGTCTCAGTCAACTTGTCTTGACCGTTGACAGGTGCGTATCGGACGCGAGTCCGTGTCTGACACGTATCCGACTCTCGAAATGGGGGTTTTTCAAAGAGTCCATGCATCCTTGATGTTATCTATGTCTGTACTGTACCAATTATAATGTCTGAGGATCTGTTCTCTTGTAAATAGTCATCCTTATGATTTTCCCACATGGCCACATCCATAGGTACTTATTTTGCGAACTGCAATAATTTGGGATGGATAGTACTTTATTAATGACAAAATCTGTCATGGATTTGGCTTGGTTCTCTTTAAATTTTGATCTTTATGTATTTGCATTTATAAAAAACTAGAAATTTGTGGTGTGGGTCATAATACCCTTGTTGAACTGAGATGAAAATGGACAAAACAACAATGAAGGATACTTAGAAATGTTTCCAAAGATGTAAACAGCTTGTGGATAGATAGCAAAGTTATTTTCTGGGTTTGGGATACATTGTGCAAAATAGAAAATTATTGATGCACAAATTTGGTCTATTTTTTATTGTTACTCCCACCACAAGGTAGTTTTTCATTAATGAAATACTTTTTGTTTTGTTGATATTAAATTAAAAAATGGAGCTAAAAGTAAATGAAAACTTGGTGTTGAAAAATGAACAAGAAAATAAGGTAATGCAGGCGTGGGCAAACCACTTGTATGCCGCCCCTCACACTCTTATCAATAGAACACAATAAATGACAATACAAGGGTAAGCAAGCTAGAAAACGCTAATGGTAGTCTGATTGGATAGTTAAGGCTGTGGTAGTTTAATTTTCACATCTTGGATTCTATACCCACCGGCGGCATGCTTACCTTTCAAAGAGACATCCTTTCTGACTGGCAACATTCTTGTTGGGGAAAAAAAAAAAAAAAAAAAAAACATTCTTGTTGGGTCTCTCATAAGCGGGAACATTCACTTTACACCCAAAGAGAGTCTAAGGTATGAGGTTGGGGAGGTACCAACCTTACACACCTAACCTTCTATCTATGGATCCGATAGGGAATGCCTTTTTTGATCTTGACCTTCAACATAGAGTTTTCCTCAACGAAAACATAAAACGTAAATAGAATAAATTATCCATAAGTTCATGAAAATGTGCTATTAAGCACCAACATGTAGTTTGAGTTGTTGGAGTCACTACGCATGTCAATTTTTGGCATACTAGGTCTTCAAGGTTTGAAGTTTATGAGCACTCATCATCCATTATTAGATTTGTGATTAATGGTGGAAATGAAAGTCTCATGAATATAAGAATCACGCTCTCTACTTTTCTCAAATCACGTGATTTTCATGTTCATGAGACTTCCATTCCTACCATTAGATTTGTATTTCCACCATTGATTACAAATCTAATGGTGAATTGGTGAGTGTCATCTTAATTTAGCTTAAATGTAGGTGGTACCCTCATGAATTTCCATGAAATAAGATTCAATGCAACCAACACACCCTGAGATCGATTTGCAAGAGACCGAGAGAAACCTGAAAGACAGCCAAGGAAGGCAATGGACGGACACCCGTATTATTGATCTTTGAAGATTAAATGAGAAAGGAAGATTGAAATTGAGGAAGGAAGATGACTGTCGAGCAATTCTAGGCAGCCTGAGTATTGCTGCTTGGTTTGCTGTCGGGGGCGATTTTTACATTTTTGCCCCCCTCCTTTTTAAACACTTTTTTGGAAAAAAATTTAAAGAGGGAGGGCAAAATTGTAAAATTCGCTCCACTTAGGCTGCCTAGAATTTCTGATGACGGGCAGAGGAACTTAAATCAATTTTCTTTTTCTTATTCTCACGTGCGTCTCACATGACTCCTGCTGATTGGTTTACCTAGCTGAAGTGGAACTAACCACATCGTCCTGTGGGCAAAACTGTGGCAAAAACCCTGTAGATCTACTTTGTATACATAATAGGGAGCTTTTCTAGCTGGCCTGGGTTGACTGCCTGGGTGGGTGAATTTACACTTTTACCCCCTTCTTTTTAAACATTTTTTTCAAAAATGTTGTTAAAGAGGGGGGCAAAGGTGTAAATTCGCCCCCTCCCAGACAGTCAACCCAGGCTGGAAACCCAGGCCATTTAGAATTTCTGCATAATAGGACTCTTTGTCAGAATTAAGACTTAAATGGTAAAATAAGTGTTTGACATCCTTGGATTCTTTACCCACAAATTTCCGTATGGTTAGAAACATATTTCGTCTACTTTAAAAGGGGAAGTTAAATATAGGCCACAAACATAGCTTTCCCAATGAAAGACTATTGACGTGATCATGGATTTGACTTTTACACAGTTTGTAAGATATCTATTTTGTTTCCAAAGAGATTGTGCTCGTTCCGATTGCTTACTGCAGATTCTGCAGCTCCTTGATCAGGCTATGGGGGGAGCGGAGGTAGTATTTTAAATCTTTTGATACGGGTGCTGGATGCCATTGAACAGGGGGACAGCAGTGTGGAAACTTTTTGATTTGGAGGTGGTGGTACTGCCTCAACAAGTGTTATTGGAGTAGAAATTCCTTATATAGAATTATATATAGAAGCTGGGGGTGGGCAGGGGACGGGATGGGACGAGATACACTCATCCCTATCCCATCCTGTTCATATGGGATCGGGACGAGACGGGATGAGACGGGATCAGCGTGCCAATCTTCTTCACTTTCAGAATTAAAGAATAAACTGTTGAACTTCTTCTTCAGTATTGGTTAACAAGCAAATTTCACAATAAAATGAAATGCAAAACTGATGAATTGCAGAATTAAAGCATAACTGCTGAAATGCAAAACTGTTTACAATGTCCTAAAGCTACATTTCAGCAAAATGACTATGGCGCACATGCACTTTATAGTAGCATCTTGCATTTTCTCTACTGCCACTAACACAGTCGTATGTATTTGAAGTGTTCAATGGATAAATACTTGGCTGAAAGAAGCCAAACTCCTATTTGCAATTTAAGGTCATCCCCCTTTGAATTTTAACATACTCCAGTAAGTCTTAGCACATAGCTGCACGATTCTGTATCGGTTGTGCCCTTTTATCAAAATTATCTTAGCTAGTTTTCAAAAGTTCTTAGTAGTTGGGTATTATTCAGCCTCAACTCTGCTAAATAGGTTTAGAACTTCAGATTGGCCTTGTGGGTCTCTCTATTAGGCTTCCTGAAGTCCCAGGCTACCTTGAACCGGTCAAGAAACAATTCCACTCTGCCAACTTTTCTCCAGCTCTGAAACAATGTTAATGACTTTAATGTCATGTGGCTTCGAAGAGTTGTTGTTGAAGATTGAGCATATCACCAAAGGTAGCAACAACCAATTGAGAATTGAACAGTATTACAAAATACAAATTTAGAGATGTGTGAGAGATTCATTGAGATGCTAAAAAAGTAAAAATATTATATACATCAGTATATTTGTATGGGCATCATCAATTCTAAAATAAATAATTAAATAAAAATATTAATAATTAATATTAATAAATTAGTTCAGGACAGGACGAGATTGGCGGGATTGAAAATCTTCATCCCATCCCATTCTAGATCGGGACGGGACGGGACGGGATCGGGATGAAAATTTTCAATCCCATTAAGACCCGAAAAAATCGGGACGGAAATGAGATCGCGGGATGGGATGCCCACCCCTAATAGAATCATAATATCTATTGAGAAGTGGAGGAAATGGAGGACTGTAGAAGGGTGTCGATGAGAAATCTTTGTTACTCAGTTCTCACCGAGCTGACTTAAGGCTTTGCAGCATCCAGGACCAAGTTGGATATGGTGGAAAAGAAAGGTATGGTGTAAGAATCTCATGCTTACACTATCCTAGTGACGACCAACATTGTTGAGTCTCAGGATCAAGGTACAAATGTATTTAGCTGTGCATGAGGTTGCATAACAGATAACGCAGGTGCAATTGACATTGCTGCCATGAATGCTGTGATCAGGAGTAAATGTCTTCCTAGTCGTGCAGTCTCTTGTCGGCTTAGGGACGATCTTTTATCTGGCTGGAGTTGAGGGCAGATGGTAAGATGGTTTTTCATGTTTGGTCATTATGTTGTAAACTCTCAAGTCTCCTGTGGTGCTACACCCTAAAAGAGTGACCAACACATGAATTTTTACTTGAAAGTGATTGCAGATAATATATATCTTTGGAAGTTGTAATCTCCAATGGTTCTTTAATTTAATTTAATTTTAGTTATTTCCTCCTAGGATTATGCCCATTAGCTATAGAACATGAACACTAAACTTCATCAAGAATAACATGATTATGAGTTTACGACCTATGCAAATAATCTTGGCCTAAGAAATGTGATTGTGCGAGAGATTTTGGATCATGAAGTTGAGTTAATTTCATTACTCGGGTCAATTTGATGATCACACTAAAAAGATATAATGATTTGAGTTCACTTGTTATATGGATAAATATAAACAATTTGGTAGCCTCACACCATCTGATAGTGACGGAGGAGCTATTGACATTCGAGTTATGGATAAGGATACACAATTGGGGAGCCTCACACTCTGTTTATGATGGAGCAGCTATTGACATTGGTTAAGGAGGGAAGGGATTTGATTTACTGAAGTCAACAAGTCTTTTCTCCGCAGAACAAGTGCCATCTTCAAGCCAAGTGCTTCTAATCAAGTTTTCAAAATCTACATTTATTTTGACATTGAATAATTTGATGCATCTTCCATGATTCATTTTTATCTTTCAATAAATCTTTCCTGAAAATACCCTCACCTAATGAGAAGATGCTTCATCAACCAATGTCAAAAGGAATGTCCAATTCTTATTTATTTTATTTATTATAATTTTATTTTACGACTACTACGTGGGATGCCATGCCATCCAAAGAGAGTATATACAAGCCAGACTTTGGATAATCCACCTCTCTAGTGAAAAACTCAAAAGAATGCTGCCTCAAAGATACAAGAGTATACACATGGTTTATACTCCAAATAATACATTTCCATAGTGTTATAGAAGCATAAGATGAAGAGAAAGGTTTTTCATACCCCAAATAATACATTTCCATAGTGCAAAAATTCAAACAGTATGGACTGAAAAAATTAAAAAATTAACTGTGGTATAAAGATTACAAATAAGTTCACAGCTTTTAATATCAAATTGCAAGCCTTCAATAGCATTAGCTTTCACAGAATACAAATAAGTTCACAGTATTTGAACATTTGTATTCAAATACATGTCAAAATGTTGCAAACTAGGCTTGGTCAGTAGGCACTGGTGACAAAGTTGAGAAAGCACTTACCTAGTCCTCCACAAACAGCAGATCTGATGATAGATATTCTTTCACCATATTGGATTCAATATAGATCATAGAACTTGTAACAAAAAGCACTCAAAATTTTCTCATCATCTGGACCCCTTAGCATTTCAGCTTTAACAAGATTAATCACAATAGAACAGACAATGGGACGAGCCTAGAATAGAAGAGAAAATGAGACGAGTTTGGTCACCTACAGACATCCAATCTATCTAAATGATAGCCATCCCACTATATACAGAATGAGCCCAACAAATGAAAGAATCTCTCTTTTCTATTCATGAAATACAAGGCCATCTAACGGTCAATACCAAAACAAGACAGCAAAATCAAGCATAAAACTTTCACCAAGTAATTCTGATGGCTCTAGTGAATTTCTTCTACATCCAAACAAGAAAGCAGTGGAATTGGGGGTATTTGAAGAGAAGAAAGACCCGCGACTGACCTAGTACTAACAAAATTTTCTCACTTTTTCACGTGAAATTATACAGGATCAAAAGAGGTAACAAGCTGTAGTGCTGGTAGCATATAAGTCTTTACTGATAGTAGTAATGAGAAGGAGATGACCACCACAGGGATTTAGTCAGTCAATGCCCAAGCTGGAAAGGGATTCAGAGCAACCCTGACAATAAGTACAGAACCCAAACATGAATATGAATACTCTTAGAGCCCACTCTCAGAAACGTTACATAAGTAAATTCTTCTAGAGATCTAAGCACTCGGGATGAAGGTGAAACAAGAAGCCTAAAGCAATAAGAATGGAGATGTACACTGTTCTAACCTCCATATGAGATGGAAGAAGCACAGCCAGGTTTGCTTTACTTTTTTTTTGTTCTTTTTATTTTTATTTTTTATTTTTTATTTTTTATTTTTTATTTTTTATTTTTTATTTTTTATTTTTTATTTTTATTTTTTATTTTTTGTTTACTACCTATATCAAATCAATCAACGTATGCAACTTTACCAAATAGAATTAAACAGGTTGCTGAAGAAAGAGAAGTGAATAGATGAAAGATAGAGACAAAGATATAGAACTTCCACTTTCACCACACCAAGTGCATATAAAATTGATTGTTCTTGCCAATTTGACAAGAATCCAATATTTACTGAAAAATGCTACTCACAGAGCAGTCATCATGAACACGCCAAATGGTCTCCGCCAAGAGGTTCGCCACAGACAGTACAGTCAGTTGAGGAAAATAGTTCTGCTCGATTAATGGGATGGTATTTGTGATGATTACCTCTTGAAACAGACCACTCGACAGCCTCTCGATTGCTGGTGGGCTGCCAATGGAAGAAACAAAGAACAATGAGAAAATAAAAATATATGTTCAAGCACAAAAATCTACATGTACACACTGACACAGAAATTCTTGTTTTTCAATGAATAAAACTCAATGATCTCTGACCAATTGTACTGGAGGAAGAAACTGAAGAAAAAAAAAAGATAAAAGAAATCCTAACAGGACATCAGTACATGGAAGACAAACGACTATTGTTATTATGTATATGATTACTCCTTTATAACCATTTCTCTCAATTTTAATCGTGAAATTCAAACTGAAAGGAACCCCAAGAAAATAACCCCCCGCACCCAATTTTGCAAATATAACAAACTGTATAATCAGTACAGTATCGTATAGAATTCTACATGTTAATTGGTGGGGTTCAGAGGGGCCAAACTTCACTAAAACCAATTGCTTCAATTTCACTTCTTATGTGATCCATTAAGTTTATCGTAAAATGAAAATTTTCTTTTTAAAATTAATTGAACATCGAAAAGTCAGTAAGATTCTATTAGTTTTCTAAGAAGATTTCTTGTTTTCACTTGATTGATATGCCATGATTGTTATACTTAAAGAAATTGATTACTGTTTAGTTCAATCATCTTCCACCCTCACAGAAAGGAAATGCATATGAAATTTCAAAGTTTCAGTTTCCTATCTCTTCAAGTTAACAGGTAAATTCTGCAACTTTTTTTTAGTTCAAATTAATCAATTGAAAGTAGTAATGAAGTAAATGCTAAAAAGTTGTCGGCTGGAGGAAAAAACAAAAACAAAAACAAAAACAAAAACTCCTTTAGGATATTTCCCAGACTTAAAAAGCCACCTTATAGTGTACAACCAAAATGCATAAATAATCTTAATTAGTGTTTTCCACACTGCAAAGCCACCTTGCTTTCATTAAAAGAACAAGATGCATTTATTCTTTTTTGAAAGCCACATAAATAATGTCACTAATATGAACACTTTTTAAGATTTTACATCATTAATTTGTATGTTTAATGTTATTAAAATTGTTTGATAATATAACTTGGAATTTTCCATCTCATTTCTAATAATTGAGTCTTCGGATATAGTCACTGTTCAAATTTTCGACATTCTGGTTCGCGCTTGGACAGTCTTAATGATAATCATTCATTTTATCAGGTAAACAGTAACTAAACACGGATTAGTTGTACCTAAACCTTGTTTTGATAGGAAGGTCATGTAATCTATCATTGTCCAACATATTCTGATTTCCCTAGCTAATACTACCTTGGACCCAAGGCCAAAATCTAAAAACAAGGCATTAGGCAGGTGATGTGATGCCGACTGTTAAACAAGAATCCAGAGATTGAATACAATTCCTGTGATGTACAATTGGTGCATAAGTAGAACTCCTATAATCATGTAAAGCATTTGAAACCATAACTAAGAATATAGTAAAATTAAAGTTTTGGCTAGCCATATCAGCAATGTGCTGCAATAAATCTAGTGGGCACCCACTAGAGCGCGAAAATGGAACTCCTATTGTTTTCCTTCAGTTCTGCTTGCATTCTCACTTTAAGTTTGAATAGGATGACCAGAAACCCAATCTGGTAAATGGTAAGGTAAGTTTATTGATGAAGAGGGGATATGCAAGGTTGAAGCCACCATAGCACTAAGATGTTAGACACAAAAAAATGGGGTTACTCCAACTAATCCCAAATATCAAAGCCCACCCTGTGAATCTCCAAGACCATTTACTTCCCATGACTTCAAACTCCGTCTTCTATGATTCAACTCAACATTTTGAAATGACACAATCAAATAACTTAAATTTAATCAACTATAAATCAAAGACGGAAGATGCAAAAATGCATTGGGCAAGCTTATTTCTGAGAGAACAAAATGAGAAACAATTAAAGGAAAAGAAGGCGCAAGTAAGAAACATGAATGTACCTAAAAACAGCATGCGTGCAACATGCATAGACTTCCCTGGCACCCTCTTGATGTAGCAAGGCTGCACCTTTTGAAATGGTCCCTGGAAACACCCAAATGAATGACAAATAAACTTTCATCCAGAGACAAGATGGAAGAATAAAATAGTAATATACACTTAAAAGCAATAGCAAAAATGGATCGATGCATGCACATATTAAATTTAAATCATCTCTGGCATTTATAACTGAATTACTGTATAAAATACTGCTGACTTAAAAATTCAAACATTAACATGCAGAACCAAGTTATTGATGTATATAAAATAGTAATATACACTTAAAGGCAATAGCTAAAATGGATCGATGCATGCTCATATTAAATTTAAATCATCTCTGGCATTTATAACTGAATTACCGTATAAAATACTGCTGACTTAAAAATTCTAACATTAACAAGCAAAACCAAGTTATTGATGTATAGCTAAGTTTTACATCAAGTTTAATCAGCAACAGCTTGTAAAATTTGATGTTTCAGCTTGTAAAATTTGATGTTTTTACTAAAATATAAGTGAAAGTAAGATTAAACTAATGACAAATCAGTTCAAGCTTATTGAGACGCATCAAGTTAATGATGATATTGTCAATTAACTTCAAATGTAATTACCAACAGCTTATGGAGTTTGATGTATAACTGACTAAACTCACCAGCAGTATCAATCATATCATCCACCATAACTGCTACTTTTCCTTTAACATCACCGATCAGATTCATCACCTGCAGCGTAAATCATCAACATATATTTCTAGGATTAGAGGATGGCATCAAAGACAAGAATCAAGTACCAAAAAGAGTCTATATACTTTGTTCACCTTTATATTAAAAGAAACCTGACTTTCTTCCACATTTTAATGGCTACCATTAGTCAACACATGTGGAATTTGCATGTGTATTTTGTTCTTACCGTCTCACCCATAAAATGCTGGTTATTTAGACAAAAACATCCACTGTGCATGCCTCTATTTGGTAGTTTCGCTTTCAAATCATTGATAAATCCCAGATTATCGCTGCTCGGACTTAAAAGCGATATGATTTACCAAAAAAATGTTCACAACGTCTTTGAGCCAAATAACCAAACGAGTCGTTGACTATATTGACAATTAATCAACCAATATTTCTATTAATTGCCAACTCCTATTGGCGCTTAACCCAAGTCGAGCCCAATTGCACAATAAAGCTAGAAAGAAAGAACGCTAGGTTTTACGTACTAGTTTTGGTTGTATAATATTTATTTTACTGTTCCTCTAGTAGTTAATCTTACTTCGGCAACATTATGTCCCTGCCGTCTTTTGTCCACAATTGCTAAAGGTGCATCCGATAACTTTTTGGCAAAAGCACGTGCTCTAGTAACACCACCAACATCGGGTGAAACCACCACCAAATCATCAGAGGAAATAGTCTTGCTAGCTAAGTAATCAAGAATCACAGGCTACACAAGCACAATGCAAAGAGAGTGTACATACAGTCAGTAATGCTTCTGCCCAAATGAACCTTAAAGGAAATGCAAGTACTTCATAAAAAATAGGAGATTTATATGTTAATAAAGTGGCTACCAATGGAAATTAATTCCAATGGTGTGGCCTAATACCTGACCATACACATGATCCACTGGAATATCAAAGTAACCCATGGACTGTCCAGAGTGCAGATCACAAGCAAGAACACGGTTCGCACCTGCTTCTGTAATAAGATTCGCTACAAGTTTTGCTGCAATAGATTCACGACCTTGTGTCTGGAAAAACATTTGGAGCAACAACAAGAACAAACTTGTAAGATAGAAAAACTTGAAGAGGAAGCTGAGAAGCATAAAACATTTTGACCAACATCATTTGCACAAAAAATCAACAAGATAAGTATTGCCAATGGGGATGGGGTAGTTATGGGTTTAGCACTTCATTTATTTAGAAATTACAACAGACTCAATCGTATAAACTGACTCAATACAATGTAAATGAAACACGTGAACTTGGCATGTTGCCATCAATATGCCAATATCAATATATACTCACTCATGCCACATTGTTGTAAAACTAGGTTTCTCGTTATTGGACAAGCCATATAGCATGAACATACTAATCTCCCAAAAAAAAAGGTTAAAACAACAGAACCATAAGAGCACAATTCGTCTTACTTCATATAAAATAAGGCAATACCTTTCTGTCAGCTCTAGCATATCCAAAATAAGGAATAACAGCAGTAATATTTTTTGCCGATGCTCTCCGACAAGCGTCTATCATTACTAAAAGTTCCATAAGATTCTCATTTGCTGGAGGGCACGTTGGTTGCACCAGATATACGTCACATCCTCTAACACTCTCTTGTAATTGGACATAGATCTCGCCATCAGCGAACCGCTTTATCTTGATTTTTCCAAGCTCCAAGCCCATGTAACATGCAATTTCCTGGGGATAAGACAAATAACAGTAGGATCAGAATAATTAAATCATATAGCATACATGGAATATCATATGAGCTTTGATTTAGCAGTTGTTGGGTTTAGTTTGCAGTCCATAAGAATCTGTCTGCTAAAATGGTTACCTTTCCATGCTTTGGTGCACATTCACCGAGTACAAAGGAAATGTATAATAAACAACATATCTCTGTACTTTTTTGCAAAGTTTGTAACAATTACTAGGAGCATAAACTAGAGTCAAACAAACAACAAAAGGTACTACATACATAACCTCTTGATAATCCAATAAGCATCTACAATGTAGATGAAAAACTAGTATAGAAGGTCAATAACTCAATTGGCTCACATTAGGCTTGTCAAAGGGCATTTCTCCCGGTTATGAAAGTGTTTTAGACTTTCCTCTACAAACCAGATGACGTTGAAGTCCCCAACAACATCACACGGGAGATCTCAACACCCATGATAGCATATCCCAAAACTCCCCACTTTAATCCCTTCCATTGTAGTTAAGGCGTTGAAGCAGAGGCGAGGTGGTCTTAACATTTAAAAAAAAAATTATAATAAATTGAAACATATCAACATATATACATCATCATTGTGATACGGATCATAAGCAAATATGTACAAAAAGTGCTACAACTATCTAGAATCGAAATGAAATATAATAAAATCGCATAGCATAGCAAAAAGATGCACTACATAAGTATCAAGTAACTTGCAAACATTCACTAAATCATTAAAAATTCATGATCTTGAAAAATTAAGAACTTGAGAATATTGAGCATTTGTTAGAAGAAATTGTTGGAATGGTTGGTAAAAGTCCACAAGTATGATCACTATTGGTATTCCAAAAGCATAAAAGTTATTGATATGTTTTCTCTAAAAAATATTAAAAAAGTGACATGTTTATCAAAAGTTAAAAACGTTTATCTTGTATGTTTGTTTGTTATTTGGGCTAAAAAATGGGTTGCAAATGGACTAGAAGTGGGCTAGCTGCAACAATTTTTGGTCCGAGGCGGTTGTGGCGGCGAGGCGGTGCGAAGCGGTCTGAGTCGGACGCCTCATTTTGTTGCACCGCATTGCCTCTCTTTGAGGCAAAACTCTATAAAAACGCCTTGAGGCGTGCCTAGGTGGTCGCCTTGACTACACTGATCCCTTCGAATGGGACATAGATCCCATAGAGAAACAATCTAAATCGTTACTATGAATTCAGTGTGCCAAAAGCAAGGAACACAAACATAAGGTCATCTTCGCCTCTGTGGGATCCCATATAAAAAAATATTAGCTAACCTCCCAACAGTAGGAGAATGATGCTAGTCTGCTCCTTTCCCCGTGTTTCCAAAAAATAGCCTTAGAAATACACAACACAATTTGGTCTATAAGAAAATAATAAATGAACATGCTGAACTTCCTTCAATGTAATTGAACGAAACTTGAAGTTATATCATTATATGGTTCCCCAGGCCCCTCACATTGCAGGCCTGAAACTCAATCATCTAAATTCTGCAATAATAATTGCACACCATCCCGTTCTTCATATGCTTCTTTTCCTTCATATGCTTCTTTTCCTGAACTTGACATAATTCCTTTCCTTCTCAGGCCGAACTACTACCAATTGAATGAGGCTCTCACACATGAATATTATCTGGGAAGTATTTCTCAATTGCCTTATGCTCGTTCATAAGGTAGTTTGCTCAACATTGGTCAATATAAGTTCCACCACAAATTGTTGAGAATTCAATTGTGTTGTCACATCAGTCATGAGCCAAATAAGACACATTCTTCAAAGCGTGAGCCAAACTTAACCTCCATTAAAATATAACCCTCAACCTTCATCAAAACTTAACCCTCAAACCAATAACCTTATGGATACAACTAGCCACACTCTTCTACATTCACACAACGAACTTGCGACACCCACAAATTGTTACCGATGCTTCAAATTAGGCCCATTCTTTTAAACAACAATCCTTAACTAAGCAAATCCCTCCTATCTTAGAAACTTGGATAATAAGGTTTCTAAGATAGGTGTGGGATAATGGTTTCTAAGATAGGTGTAGGATAATGGTTTCTAAGATAAGCAAATCCCACCTATCTTAGAAACCTTATTACCCAAGTTTCTAACTAAGCAAATCCCTCCTATCTTAGAAACAACATTCCATTCTATGTCACTTTTAAAACCTTATTATCCAAGTTTTCAAGCACACACTTGAGATTGATGTCAAGGTCACACCTGGCATAATTTGCAAGATTTTGTATGTTATGAGTTCTGACACTATATAACTAGGTCTGAAATCTGTCAATGGAATGTAGCTATTGATCTCATTATGACCAGGCTTAGGGGCTTGTGCAAGGAATGAAAAAACGTGAAAGAATTGTGCCTGACTAACAAACATGCATCTTTATATATTCTTTTGTTTTCTTTAAAATGTTAAATTTCACCAATCACTGACACAATTACAATGAAACCCCAGGTTCCGTGACTGAAGACACCTACAATGACACTGTTATATTGTGTGTGTGTGTGTATATATATGTTTATATATATCAAACAAATGGTCATAGTTTTGAATTACCCATCAAACAAAAGGAAATCCTTGCAAGCATTCAACCATGTGGACAGTAAGATGTTTAATTCTAATTCGGATCAAAATAAATAAATAAATATTACAAGGTCCATCAAATTTCGGTAGAAAGAACCTTATGGTTCCTGACTAGTTATGGAAAGTCATCGCGAGAAATATTTTCACCAACCATAAAAAGTTAATGAATAATGGTTTCCTTTAAAGGAGCCAAAGGGTGAAGTGACGAATGTTATGCCTCAGTCAAGCCGACCGGGTATCTCTGATTTTTCTAGTATTTGATTCATTAAAAAACCAAACCTTGCTCAATTCTTCTTTTCCTCATATCTTTCTCTTTTCTTTTTGTTACATTTTCCCCCTTCTCCATTTGCCCACTGCTCGTCTCTCTTTCCCTTCTACAACATTTTCAGTTTTGTTCCAGCTCCATAGCTAAAAGAGTTGTTTGAAACATCAGTCTTTCTGCCTATTCACTCCTTTTTCTACTCTAAATATACGACATCAAAGATACAAATTGTGGTATCCAATTTCGAGGATAAAGGAAATAGAGAAGATAAAAAGAGGTGGCACTTCACTTGAATTGGCTTCAAACGAGTTCGACAGTCCGTCGAACGGGAATTACAATTGCCAAGATAAGCTAGGGTTATAGCTGAAAACCATATTTTAAAATTTGTTCTGCCAGCATTCCTCCAAAGTCCAAACAGTGCCAATGACATAAAAAGAAGTAAAGTAATTGTTTTACCTGAGAAAGGGAAGGATTAGCGGTGCCGGAGAAGATACGGAGTCGAGTATCATTCTTGCTAATGACGTTCTCAGGATGTGTTGTCGAGTACAAGAATCCAGGTAAGGAATGGCCATTAAGGACTGGAATACAAGGCTTTCTATTCTCAGAATTCAACGACGACTCCATGGGAGACTTACTACTACACCTCTGTACGTCAAATAAACCATCAAATCAAATCATATCAAGAAAAAGAAGAAATATGTAAAATGAAATGAGAGAAAGACATAACTTACCACGGCACTTCTAATGGAGATCTTTTGAGGAGAGTGAGTGTTGGAAATGAGGGTTTTGTAGTCAAGAGAAGAGCGAGAAGCCGCCAATGATGAAGATGAAGACGATGAGAGGGAGAAAGAGAGGGATAGAGAAGCCATTATAGACGAGTGAGATTGTGATGGTTTAGGGTTAGGGTTGTTTGGATGGAAAAATCTGGTCGATGTAGAGAGCGAGAACCGAAGGTACAATCAACTCTCTGCCTTTTGAGTAGCAAAGCTACGCAACTCAGCGAAAGCTGGAGGAGGATATTTATTTTGTTTGACAAGTGAGTGGGTGTGTGTGTTCAGAGCCCTTGTTTTCGGGGCGAGAGATTCTAAATGTCGAGGGAAAGGGCGAGGAAATCAGCGAGGGAAATGATCTGGCGATGTGAGAGCCGTTCATTTTCCTCGAGATCCGTGTGTTGACTTTTTCACGCGGATCTCGAGGAAAATGAACGGCTCTCACCTCGCCAGATCATTTCCCTCGCTGATTTCCTCGCCCTTTCCCTCGACATTTAGAATTTCTCTTTCGGGGCATCTCCCGTCTAACTGTCGAGGAAGACAGCGAGGAAACCAGCGAGGGACCCCATCCCACATGGGGAGAGAGCCGTTCATCTCCCTCAGAATGCGCACTTGAATTTTAAACGCACATATTCCGAATATTCAAACGCGCATCCCGGGGGAGATGAACGGCTCTCTCCCCCCTGTGGGGTCCCTCGCTGGTTCCCTCGACAATTAGAATTTTTGGCGAGATTGGCATGAGTTTGTTACTATTTATATGGTTTCCAGACCTTTCTTTTGCTACCAGCTTGAGCATTGTTGCACGGATTTTAGGGTTGAACAAAAAATCGAATAAATCGATCAAATTAATTAAAATTGAACCGATCGGTTCTGAAAATTTTGAACTGATATGGTTGGTCCGATTTTCGATTTTTTGGTAATTTTAACTGACAAAATTGAATCGAATTGAATATATAAAAATAATATAATATGTTTAATTTAGTCATTTGGTTTGGTTTTATGTCGGTTTTAGTAACATTTTAGGTGGTCGATTCGATTTTAGTTTGGTTTCTTATATGTTTAGTTTGTTTTCAATTGAAAATTTTGAAACCGATAATAATCGGTTCAGTTTTCAACCCTAATTGATTCCTTTTCTTTTTCATTTTTTTAAAAGCAATGTCAAATGTAAAAATATCAAAGTGTTTCTCGTTTATTTTTTAATATTTATTTATTGATTTTTTTTTCAAACTTATCTATAAAATTGAATAATACCAATTTATTAGTGGTTATATATGTGGGAGAGAGAAAAACGACATATGCGGAAGGTAGGGAATATGAAGAGAAAAAAGCGAGTGACTTGTTCTCAAATGTAAATTTTGGACAATCTTATCCGAAAAACTTTTATGTAGCTGATTCAAACTCAGACATTTTCAAAGCAAGAGATACCTCAAGTTTTGGCTATAAATATGATAGATTCAAGCTGGTGTGGTTTTGTATTTTGTATGTTTAAAATTAAGTTTATTATTTGAGATTATTTAACATACTTGATTAATTTTGATAGACATAGGAGAGAAAATAAAATGCTTCTCGAAAGTGTTTGGAAAATAAGGAACATCAAAGCGAGAAAAGTAGGTAATTGTTTCATAAATGTAATATTTTGACAATTTTACTATTAAAATAGGTGGTCTTCAAAAATAAAAACTTTTTACCGCATAAGAAGCCTCACGTTTTGGCCATTGTAGATTAGCTCATTTCTCAATTAAATCTTCAAGCCGTATTTAATTGAAAATAATTATTTAAAGATCAAATATTGTTTAAGTAATACTTTTTCAATTGATTGCGCAATAATCATAGACTTTTGTATATTTCTAGCTCAAATAATCTCAATCAAAAACACAATTTTTTATTCAGCTAGGGGTCAAACACTTTATAATAAGTCATTGATAGTCTGATTGGATGGTTAATACTGTGGTGATTTAACCCCCACGGCTTTCTTAAATAGTAATATTATGTTGATCAACCAATAGTAAAATTGGTGAGGTTGTTGATGAGGAGCCTGAGCAAAAAGACACCAAAAGCTAGACCTTCAGATGTTTGATGTGCCAGCCAATCTACCATATAATTGGCTTATCAGTAGATCCCGAAATTCTAGCTGGCCTGGGAAAAATCAGCGAGGTTGCTGCCTGGGGGGCGAAGTTAAGTTAAGTTTAAACAAAAGAACATACACTTTTGTTTAAAAACATAAACTTAACTTGGGGTTGTCCATTCTCTAAAAACTGGATAAAAGAACATCCACAGTGAAACCTCTAGATTTTAAGTTGATTTATTTCATGTCAAAATGGGTGCTAAATTGTGAGTTACACAATGAGTTGAAGACGGAGCAAGTCAAAATGGCGTTCATCAATCAAAGACAAGATGAGAACACTAAATACAAAAGTTTTGTGGAAATGGATTGAATGATTTCAATTTTAGAAATTATTTAAAATAATTCAACTGAAAAAATGAACGTGTTGGATCATTATAAGTGACGATTTGATCCCCCTTTTAAAATGGATCAATGATAGAATTCGATCAATTAAGCAAACTAGTTGGGATGAGAGTCCAACTTATCAAGTAAACAATTTGGAAGTTAAGCTTGTCCAATCAAGCTAATTTGAGCTCGATTTATCCGATAGACATGTCGTGCAATCAAGACTAGTCGAGCACAACAAAATTACAACACATTATTTTATCTACTTTTAACATTACAAGAGAGTGTATTTTAGTGCCCTTGTGCATATTTTCTAAAGAGCATGGACTTGATTTTTCACAAGGCTTTCACATGTTAGAAACTTCACACATCTTCGTCCTCATGTTACTTGTGTGTATGCAAGTATTGTTCTTAGTCTTGGCACGTTGCTGAAATCATGGAGAAATATCATTGAAGCAAGCTTCCATATATAGAAATTGGTTGCAAGTTGAGAACTCACTCATTGTAGAAACGAGTGCAGTTATTAGTGTCTTGAGTGAACAATTTGTAATTGTGATAGTGTCCTAATGATTATTTTCTCTGGAGATTGTAGATGTAATTTATAGAGTTGGTGTTTACAACTCTATAAGTGAATCGCGTTACATTGTGTGTGTGTGTGTGTGTGTGTGTGTGTGTGTTTTCTGTAATTTTTATTGTGCAAATAAAAAATATGTTAGATGTAAATGAACTCCCCATACCACTGAAAAAATTGGAATTACATATTACATTCTATCGTATTTCCTACCTCTCGCATCATCAAAAATAATATTCTTAAGATCCTCCGCGAAGGAGCTAGGGGTAATTTCCATGAATTTTGAACTTGGCAGTAAGCTAGTAAGCTTATCAGCTGCCTTTAAAAAAATAAAAAATAAATATGTTAGATCTATGTTTTAAATCCTTAAGTGATTACCTAGTATGAGTTCACATTTCACATAAAATAAGTAAGTTTTTGTCAAAGAATTTTCCTTTTATTTTACGGCCATTTTTTATAGGAGTGAGGCTAGGGACCCAGGTTTTGCAATCAAGATGATGTGACATCGTCCGAGGAGTTTTTTACAACCTCGAGAGATCTTGCCACGTCACTCTGATTGCAAACATAGTTACAAAAACCCGATTTCATAGTATTTTTGTTTCTATAGTGTCTTATTTTAAGAATTTTCGTTTGTATACCCACGTTCATAGTTGTACCAAGTAGTACTTGTCAGACAAGTTTGTTTTCTTTCTAGTTTCCATAACTAAGCGATTACTCATTTGTCGATGAGCTCTCACAATCCATTTTGATTGGAAACCAATAAATATCGCATAATTCTCAATCAATAAAGTGACACTTTATAATAGGACCGAACAACTGAAAGAAAGAAATATTTAATGTTGCCAAAAAAGTAATCACTTCTTAATTTGTGATCAAACGCTTCAAGAAACTTTCTTTAGTCACTTCTTAACAAGTATTTATCTATCTCAAACTCCCTTTCAATTTCAAAAATGTTAATTTTCCCAAATAAAAAAAGAATATCAGAGAATGAAAGTGATTCTTCTGATGTCCAAGGAAATGATAATGGACAACATGTTGGTTGAATTTTATGTTCTTTCAATGAATTTTTTCTAGCTCATTTTGTTCAGAGAGATTCTGAAGGCATTCATGCTTAAGGCATTTCCCAATCTTCAGAGTCTTGAACCTATGCAGCTAAGATTTAGAGATCCTCATCTCCAAATTCTTAAAAGAAAGAGTGAGGCTACGGAATCAGGTTTTGCAATTAGAATGATGTGGCATCATCAAATAAATTTTTTACAACCTCAAGATACACACATTTTGGGGATTTCATCATCCTTTCAAGATCACGCCACATCACCCTGGTTGCAGAAACCTGGTTTCTTAGCATTTTTGTACAAGAAAATAACCATTAACAGAAAAATAGCAGGGGAAAGGCATTATGCAATTGTGACAGCACTTAGTTACTTCTGATACATGTCGCTTTGCTTACAAACTAATCTGCCTAGAATCTCCACTGAGTCACTCTGTCACGATAATGAAACTGATTGGAATGACCGAGTGAATTTTCTTTTCCCTGAAGCATTCTCAAGTGCACTTTTTCAGGCACAATGGACACACTTGAGACCACAAAAAACATTACTGTACAAGATATTCTGCATTTGGTACATATTATCTGATCAGTCACCAATGGATAATCAAAATGCTTCCTTGACACGTTTTTTGCACGAACCTGTTCTACAATTCTTCCTATGTTGCGTATTGCTTCTATTCCATCTTCCATGCTACTTCCTTATATCCTTCGTGCATCCCAAGTTATACAGCCAGATGTTGTATCTCAAATCTTATTCAGCTAATTGTCTGACAAAGCTCTGCCACCTCAGGCTCCTTATAGAAGAACATAAAAATTGAACTAACAAATGAAGGAATACAGGCAACAAAGAATACATGCTCTCAATTTAATATACGCTCACAGTTTACTGGTGTACATCTTAAAAAAATTATTTGGCTTTGAAATTCTTATATACGGGAACTTTATAATACACAAGATCCAATTTATACAAGTTGACTAACCAACAATTAGTATGATTCTCAATCTGGGAACTAAAATATAGATAGATGTTAATGATAGAAATTTTTTATCCGTTATATTCTGTTAACTTATTTTCAGTGAATGAAAAAAGTTTTCAGACAATGAAGAAAGATAAGATTTGTACCTCCTGAGTCTGAGGAACTACAGCAGAGCTTAGCTGGGAACTTTCGATGTTGGAAAGCAACTGGATCACAGTCCTTAAGTGAGGAACACTGGGAAGCAAGACCACGTAAAGCCTAGTTAGAAAGGACAAATAAATCAAATAAGGGGTCACATAAACCCTTTGACAGGGTTTGAACCCTAGGCTCGTGATAAGAATTGCACAAACCTTACCAACTAAGCAAATACCCTTTGGCATTGGTAGAAATAATAACACATCCCCAAAAAAAAAAGAAGGTATTTTCACGGGCTGATGCCAAGCATTACTGGCTTCCTTGATGGGGCCATGCTATAAAAAAAAGGAAACGTCATGAACAGCACATAACACATATTTTCCTGTTCTTTTTATTTTATTTTATTTTTCAAAGAAGTACTTGGAGCGCCCTCTCCCTACAACGTTTCTAGCTCTTGTCCTCTCTTCTCTTTATGACCCCACTCTCATTCTATCTGGCTGTCTACAACCCCCTTGCTTTCATCAACATCATCATCATGTCACACTCTCTCACGAACGCTATTTGCTTCCTTGCTTTGCATCTTATTTCTTTCTATAGCACTTTTAAGTCTCTCTTGGATCCTAAAAAAATACATGTACACACAAGAAACATCTAAATCTAATCATTGAATTAAGTGGCGGCCATGCTCCTTTTAACAAACACCATATGGAAGAAGAACCAAGGGGAAAAAAATTCTGAAGGCTCGTTATGGAGTCTAGTTGAGTCCCTTGGAGCCGAGGATCAGATCTCTTGGGTTCTTTATTTCCTGTTGATCTCCCTAACATTATGGACATAGCGCTGCTAGCAACAAAATATTTGTCCTCAACCACGGTAGGAAAGGTTATCACTTATTAGTTCCTGATTTGACAAGGTTTTGAATGCCTGGTGAAAATATTTTTGAGGAAGGACCTTAATGACCTTCACTGAGGCTTCCAAAACAAGTTGACGTTTGTCAACATCAGCAACATGAAAGAAGCCTCCATTTTTGCGCGAAAAGCTGAACTACACCCTCTGCTGGTCTCTCTACACCCTTCTCCTTTGCTAGGTCACCTGCTGATCCTACTAAAACTGCTGCGAGTTTGAATCTAAAATGTTGGTTGTGTTAATCTGGACATGCATTTCGTGAATGTCCAAATGACTAGAAAGTTGTACGGAAGCATGGGTTATTGATAGAGATTAACAGAAAAATTGGGGTATTGAGACTGCAAAGCAAACTCCTATTCCTATATATCGTACTGATGGTGTTACAAGTGTGTCACTGGGTGCTGATTTAAGTCCTATTCCAGTCTGCACTTGAGGTTGTGTTCTTCTCAGTAACAAGAACCTCAATAGAAGTCGGGCCTTTAAAGTTAGCTGGCCTGGGAACTTAAGTCCATTTACAATAAACCGTTGGATTTCATTTCAAGCTTTGTTTTCAGAAAGTCGGCATAATCAGGTGAATTTATGCATAGTTTATTATCTTGCAAATTAGGTTTTGCTTTCCCTTTAATCAATAGCAAAGAGTGTATTTATTTTAATGTAAGAACTTTAGGTTGTGAAGTTAGAAGAACTTGTGATAATCATTAACTATTGGATAATTACTTTTGTCATTTATGATGAAAAAAAAATGGTCTACAGGATTTGTTAAGGAAGGAGAAAATGTATAACTACATCCAGGATCTGGACCAGCACTGGCAAAAAAGTAGAATATCTATTCTGATAGTGAGTTCTCGAAGGCTGTTTCTGCAGCAGCGATCGACATTCAAGAAAGCCTAGATGGCACCATGAGGCAGTGGTTGCTAGGCTCGCAACATTTCTGGAAAGGTTGTACACCAACGCTTGATCTCCAATGGCATGTGACCAAAGATTGTGATTTCAAGAAATTATACGAAATTTTGCCTAAATTTTCGTTTTTTTGAAATTACGAAAAGAAAAAGGGTGAAAGAAAAAATGACATTTTTTTAGGGTTTTTTCGTAAAATTTGGATTTTTTTTCGTAAAAATACAAAGACTAGCGACTAAAATTTACATTTTTTGAGGATGTTTTCGAAACATTTCAGGATTTTTTCATAAATTTTGAGTTTTTTTTCCTACTTATCATTTATTCTAATTATTTATTGATTTTTTGAAACCACCCCCTAATTTCCTAATTATCATTTTTTCTACTTATATATTGATTTTTGAAACTACCCCTTGATTTTCTAATTATAGGTATTTTGGTTTCATTTAATGTGTTTAATACATTTATTTACTTGCATATTATTTTTTCACATATTTAATATACCCTCGAAATTCATTGTATATTTCATGTATCCTCGAAATTTTTACTTTTTCTTTACACCCCGAAATATTTCTTAAAATCAAGAAACTGAAATTAACTCGAAAAACGAAATCACAATCCTTGCATGTGATCTACTCCACTAATCCACATCGTTGAAAAGCGAGATTGACTCTACCCAGGTACATAAATAGTTGGTGGAATATGAGTTTCTTCACATGGGATGTAAAACCCCCTAATGTTTTTCCCAACAACATTACCCTGATGAAACAATTGAGAGTGAGGGTTTAATTCACAAAAACCTATTTTTTATATTTGAAACCTACGTTTTAGGTTTTAAAATGTACATTTCTATTCTCTAACGAAAATTGGCGTCAGTCGTGTAAGCGTGTCCATGTATGGTGGAATTCCTAAAAAACCCTTCTCCCCTTTCCTTCTTCGGCTTCACTGCTTCTTTTTCCTTCATCTCCATCTCTGCCAACCGGAAGCCCTCTCCCCTTTGCATCTTCAACTTCATCTCCTTCTCTTTCCTTTATCTCCATTTCTGCCCACCGCCTCCGACTCGAAGACCCATCAACCCCTCTCTCACTCCCTCTGTGTAACCAACAACCCCTATCCCCTTTGTTTTCTTTCAAACTTCCCAAAACTAAGACCGCCCTTAGTGTGAACCCAATTTCAGAGATCAGGAAACAAAGAAAGAAACAATGGGAGAGGTGCGTTAGTTTCTCTCAATCAATAAAATTTTTTCTAAGTTTTCTCTATTTTTCGATCAAATTCATTCGATCTAACTTGGATTTTTTTATTTTTATTTTTTGGTCTATGTAAAAGGAAGGCAAGAACGAAAGAGGAGAGAAGAACCAGGACGGAAAGAATGAAGTCGGAGAACTGACTGTTGTCTTGAAAATCAACATGCATTGCAACCGTTGCGCCAAGAAAATCAAGCGCTCCGTCAAGTCATTCGAAGGTAAATTAATCTTTTCTTTCACAAGGTTTTCGACGCACGATAGCGTAAGCAATGGTGTTGTAGCGCACGTTAGCATCTTCTTCTTGGAGTGTTGTTTTTTATTGTTCTGTGTTTGTTTTGTGTTTTTGAAGGCGTTGAGAGTGTTCAAGCGGATAGTGCAATGAACAAGTAGAGACCATAGAGAGAATTGACTATAGATAAGATTGTTTAATGGAATAAACAACAGTAGAGACTATAGAGGGAACTGACTACATTGAATTGAATTGGTGGGTAAATTGTAAAGTTTCTTTATTGATTATTTGGATAAACAAAATAAAAAACAACAGAGATGGAAACAGAGAAGAGAGATGGAAACAAAGAAGACAAAGTGGACAATCAATTTCACTTTTTTTCTCCATTTCTTGAAGTTTTTGTTAAATGGTCACATCACATGTTGTGTTGGATTTGGATTTTACATCTGTCCATGCTACCCACCCCTTCTGAAAAAAGTGATTGACTAGTCAAAAAAGCATACATGGGAGACTGAAACATTGCAAGAGATAAACCTCATAAGAAATAGACCTCATAGCAAGTGGTTTACTCATCAACATTTGTGTATTTCTTGGCAAATAGTTTATGTTGATTGTGTTGTCGATAAAATCAATAGCTATGAAACTACAAATTGACAATTATTGAGAGCAAATAAAGACAATTTCGGGAACATAACACAAATTACGACACTATTCCTATTCATTCGCAAAATTCCAAACTTACCCCTCTTATTCACCAAATTTCGAAAACTTCCTCCCATCCCTTTCGCCAAACTACAAAAATGTCTATCCCTTGGCAAATTACGATACTGCCCTTGCCCATTCACCAAATCCCAAAAATGCACCTCGCATCCCAATTCGCCAAATTGCAAAATGGCCCTTATCAAGATTTTGGTTTTTCAAGAGTGCTAATTTTTCTCTTATAATGCCAATTTAACCCAATCTTACATATGGACAAAATTTTGGGCCTACAAGCCTATAAATTAGGCCTCTAGAAATAACATGCTTTATTAAGCTGGGGTAATTAGGACAATCAAATTGGCATGGAGCTAAGCCCCAACAAAGATAATGTGAAAGTAATATGTTATAATGATGATTCGTATAAATAAATTATAATAGTCGATCGATGAGAATAAAATGTATAATTAATCAATGTTTTGGTAAGCAATAATTTATTTTCATATTTGGTAATTTAGTGACTTATTTGGTGAGTGTCATTCGGCACAACCTAAGGACCAGGGTGTCATGACTGTACCCGTGCCAACTGCACGAGTACTTGCTATGTAGAAAGTGTATGGCCGTGTCGTGGCACGGCTGGTACACTAGTCACATATAAAGGCAATTGCAATTAAAGGATTTATTTTTTCTTCTTTAAAAGTAAAAAATAATCATTTTAAATGTTTACTAAAAGCAAACTATATAATATGACTAACCGTTGCACTCAAGATAGCTTTCCATGTGGACACAGAGAAATGAAGTTGTAAGAAGTTAAGTAAATGACAAGATAAATATAATTCTCAAGTAGCATTGGTAATAGTAAGATGCCAGTTGATCGTTTTCTTCTTCTATACTTTAGTCTCAAGAAAATTTGACGGAAGGAGGAAGGAGAAAAAGGTCATAGGGAGGAAACTGGTAAGGAAAATGAAGAGATTGGTAATGAAATGGAAGAATCTAGGAAATGAAGAGCATGTTGAGGAAGAGGGGTTGGAGGAAGAAATTAAGGTAAATTGATATATGAATGTGAATTGATTATGCTCTGACTCAAATTAATGGAAGTGTATTTTTTAGTCCGATCAAGGTTTAAAGAACTATTCAAGAATATTCTCCTTTATGCAGAGACTAAAACACCTACCAACTGCTTAAACACCCACATTCAAGTTCCATACATGACTAAGCCACCTGACAGACAACACTAAGCGCTGAAACAAGCAGTCTTGCTTTCGAGGAGCCCTTCACCATAAGAAACCTCTTGTTGCCTACTGCAAATTCCATGGAAGTATGTGCCATCAATATAACCCACCAACACTAATCAACTCTTTATATATAACCATCTCACCTACCACCATTAAAACAACTCCAAAACAGTAACTGCCACCCCTATCGGACCAACACCAAATCCCATATCATCAAAACGGACCACCATCCACCGAGGAACCATACTCACCGAACTCCTCAATCATCACCTGATACAACCAAACCAACTGAATCAGAGGAAGATACTCTTTAAGTCACAATCACCACAAGATGGCAAAATCTAAGCCGTTGAATCCTTTTGATTCCTCAATCTAATGATGCACATACCGATCATGAGGGTGAAACCTCCTCCAACTTATACAGTAAAAACACAAGGCTAACTGAAATTCAACCTCGAACTATTTGCCTATGCTAACGAGGATCTCAACAGGTAATAGCTCCCACTCCCTGGAATCAATCACCACCAACCTCTATCAACTTGGATCTTAGCACAACTTAGACATGGCAACAGGTCGGGTTCGCCATATCCAGAACCAAACCGAAACAGAACCAGTTCTGGTTCCTCAGGTCCAGTTAAATCGGAACGTTTGCTAGGATTTTTTGGCATTTCAAACCTGTTTTCATGTGTTTAATAGAAATTTTCACGCTATATATATTATTTATTTAAAAAACTTATATATGTTCAGTTCAGGTCCAAGTTGCAATGCCACAAACCAGAATTGAACCGGAAGGTAGACAATTCCTTCCACCGAGACCCAGAACCACACTGAGAACCAATTATTTGGTTCTAGCCTGGAACCATTATTAGGGTTGAGGCAGTCCAAGTACCCATCGATTCTGTCCAAATTTCCATGCCTACCACAGCTTAAGAGAACCCCCATCATCTATAAAGACCCAACAACTAATACTTATCCCATAAGCAATGACACAATGATTACAGGCAATGATGACTTATTGGAGCCCAATGCATAAGAGCCACTTGTCCGCTCCTCACTCGTCTGACTCAACCAAAAGGGCAAGAACCACCACCATAAGTTAACATCGAAGATCCTTGTCCTTGCTACGATTTGCAAATTCCTTTGAAAGAAATTTAGTCTAAGATTATCTGTTGGTAACGAGATACGGTATATTATTACGTAGGTATTCCCAAGAAGGGTAGTGTACCTTTAATTAAACCTCTAAAGCAATACTCAAACCAGATGTCTACCACTATGTATCTTTAGTTTTGATGTAATTTTTCCTAGTAGAAGAGGGACAGAAGCATCGCTTCCAAGCATGGGCTTCTACTTCTGGCTTCCAACAACAACAAAACCCACCTTACTATGAAACAAATAGCTATACAACACAACCAATCTCAAAGCTTCCACCAACTATACTCGTCTCTACTCTTTGCATGTGCCTCAAAACGCTACCAAATCCATCATAGGGAGTTTGTGTGCAATGAAGAAAAGATCTTTAGGCAACTCAGACCATCTGGAATTGGGAGCATTTTGGAGCTGATCCAAGGGACACCATCATGATCTCCACCACCCAAAATTGCTGACAACCTGCGATTATTACACTCGAACACCAAAAGCCTCTAATGCTTCGAGGAGTTCATAATGACTCTCCAACCACCACAGATCCACAACGAGATTATTCCTAAAACTCGTACACTTTATGACGCAGAGATGATTCAAAATCTATTAGGGTTAGATCATGCAATTACACCACTCAGCATTATCTGGTGATAGATTGTTCCAAGACAGCTGAAAGGCCTTTAAAACCGCTCGCTTTTGACAGGCATTGAAAAGACCCTTGTATGATATCAGGAAAGGGACCTCCTAAAGTCCCACCAATATGACTGCTAAAATTTGGAGGTGAAAACAAGAGCTTGCAAAAGATTACCCACTGACAAAAATAACAAGTACAAAACCCAAATGGTATTGCAACCAAAATCGAAATACGCGAACAATATGAAAATGAAAGAGTATGACAACGAACCTATGCAATCCATTTTCTATATGTGCATCTAAGGTGGAAATCACTCTGGGCATCTGCTCTAGTACCTGCTTCAAATACCACAACAAAACCCAAATGATCAATCAGGGTGTAGAAGTTTTCACAAAAAGCAGTAAGACAATATTAACAGATAGACACCTGAGCAGTGTTGTTGATGATAGATGTTTTGGCCAATAGATTTTTTGGGAGCTTTATGAGTTGATCCTACAAGTTAAAAATAAGATGATGGAATGGAGTGAGGACTGAGGAGAAAGCAAAAATCTTTTCATATTGGTTGAAGAAGAGACGAGACCTGAGAAGGAGATGATTGTTGCATGAGGTGGAGGAGATTGGAGGTGGATTGAATAGCCTGAGATATGTGATCAACCACCGCTACTTTAGCACTTCCTTCTCTGCTACTGGTTGCGGTTTCGTCACCCGCAGCAGCAACAGCAGATAATGAAGATGATGAAGATGTTAATGACAGTGATTCCATTGCGATTCAATTGGTATTTCGGAAGAGAGAAGAAGATTCAAGGCAGAAAAGAGTGAGGATCAACAGAGGCTCTCTCCTTCCCCAAAATTTCTGCCTGTTCCACCACTAAATAAACTGAGTACCACCACTAACTGTATTGCTGCCATGTTTAGTTTAACCATGTTACATCACCACAACCGCAACATTCTCCCCGTTTAGAAAGTACATGGTGGTGTGAGAAGGCGTTTTTGGTGGTATGGAGTAGTTGTTGCAAGTTATGATCATTTTACTATAGTCACGCAAATCTGTTCGAAAAAATTGTTGAAATTTCATGTTCGCTCGGAACCCTACAAAAACTCACAGAGTTCCCGGTGAATAGGAAATTTTAACAATTTTTTTTACTGTTCACCCAGATCAATGTAAGGCAAAAACCTCGCATTGTCTTGGGTGAACAATATATTTTTTTTTTGTGATTGAAAATATTTCTGAAATTTCCATTAGATTACTTTGTTTTTTCTAAATTTTTTTGGGGAGGTTGCGATTTGGGGGTCGGTTTTTAAGGGTTTTGATTTTGAGGGAGATGAAAGAGATTTTGAGGGAGAGATATGAGATTTTTGAAGGAGAGAGAAGAGATTGGTTTTGATTTTGCAAGAGATTTGAATGTGGGAGATGTAAGAGATTCGAATGGAGGAGAGAGGAATCACGTTTCGATTTGAATGGGGAGGGGAAAATGTTGGTTTTTTGTGTTATATAGGTGGTGTGAGAAAGTACGGTGGCGCGAAAAAGAAAGTAGGTGGTGTGAGAGAGTAAAATGGTGTAACACTTATGATGGTGTGGAGTAGTCGTTGCCTTTAATTATTCCTTGCATTTTCTTTTATATTGTTGGTTTGTTACTTCATCCTTCTCTAAGCTTCAACACATATATCATTTTTACTTGGAATTGGAAACTGGAAAGTATGATTTCTTTTTATAGGCTCCTGCTTATTGACATCACCAATTCTAATGATATATCCTTAATTCCTTACTTTTTGAAGCACGTCACCACTATCTACTGAAAGACGCTACTAATCTAAACAAAAACACACCACCACCTCTTTTCTCTTCTCTCCCATATATTTTCACTTCTTTTCTATCAAACACCATCACCACCCCACCCCCACCCCACATCGCCAGCCTCACTTCGGTAACACCGCCTCACCCCACCACCACCTATCTTCTTATTGTTCTATATGTTCCTCTTCTTATTCTCACCTCTTCTTCTCTCTCACACGAATCGACTTGAGTGCATTACAAATTGGCCCTCGCGCAGGCTCCTACGAATGGGGAACCCACGAGCACGAATCTGTTTGAGGGCAGAGAAAAAAACAAGAGAGAAGAGAATAAGAAGGCGGGGCAGAGTGGTGCTGCCAGTGGTGGAGAAAATAAAGGAGAAGAGAAAGATAGGAGAAAAAGAAGAAAAACGAATAAGAAGAAGAAGAAAGAGGAAGAAGAAGAATAATAAATAATAAGGAGTAAATACAATATTAGATTGCAAACTCTTACTTTTTTTTGTGTGTTAGAAGCTGGTGAGGATGGTAAGAGAAGTGGATCCTCTACAACCCTCATTTTCCCTAAAATATTGATACTCAAGTTCACAATAAGTGCAAGACGTCCACCTAAATGCTTTATTTTTGATAGATTTTCTTCGTTTTGACAAATACCACTCTCTTCAATAAAGTAACACTCAATTCATTAAAAATATAAATAATCTTCCATGGAGCACTAAATGAAGGGGAATTCTAATTGTCGAGGAAACCAGTGAGGAAACGCGCGAGGGAGGGGGGTGGAATCCTCCACCCCCTTGAGATGCGCGACTGCACACATCTTGATGGTCCACCCCCTCCCTCGCGCGTTTCCTCACTGGTTTCCTCGCCAGTTAGACAAACCCCTAAATGAAATAAGGTCATTAGGTTGGGTCATAAAAAGAAAAAAAATATAGTTGTGGCAATAATGTTCTGATTGAAATTATGACACCTACTTTTTGACCATTTAACATCCCCCATATAAATATGAAAATGCATTACATGGAATCTCAATATAGGTGTGATTTCTCAATCACATTTCCGAGTTGTAACTAGAAATAACGTTCATTGACCATTGATTGGAATGTGGAGTTTGATTTGGAAACTTAAATTGTATGGGAATTTGGCATACGATTGAATTTGGGCAGAAAAGTTAATAAATTTGAGATGATTTGTAATTGAACTTGAGTTTATGCGAGTTGCATAGCTTAGAAAATTTAATAAATAAATCTCATCATAATAAGGAATAAATTTCTTCATGATAAGAAATTATTGTGGCATAACTCTCTCGTCTATATTTTGCCTCGTTTGTATGGATTTATCTCAGTTTACTTTATTTTGAGCCCTTCTAGCCGTCGAGGAAAGGGGTGAGGGGTGGGTGGGTATTACCACTCATCCCCCTCGAGATTCGCAAAGCTGTGCATCTCAAGGGCACATGTGCACATCTCGAGGGGGATAAGCGGTCACACTCATCTCTCGCCCATTTCCTCGACATTTAGAATTTTCCCTTTATTTTTTAAGCTTGTCACCTCATCATTGAAGGCTTGAGTGATTGACACGCAGAATCATAACTTTATCTCTTAGTCTCCTTGTATATATACTAGAACGTGTCTCGTGTCGTTGACACTTCACATAATTTTATTTTTGTTAAATATTTTGTACTGAACACCTCCGTCACTATTCCCATTTTTCGTTCTCAATCAGTATTGAAGAGTAGGCTTATTCTAAGGTAAAAATATATATTATAAATTTTAGAATTAGACTCAGTCAAATTTGAATCAGTTAGGGGGAAAATTTTAAATGCTGAGAATGAGTTCTCCCTCAATCTTTGAATTCAACAAAATATAAAATTTAGGTTTTGTTTATATGTGCATTAAGATGCCCGACCATTTTTTTTGGTATGATCGACCTGTCTCAGTACTTTAAAAAATATTAAAGATGTGAAATACATTATACATTTTTTAATTATAAAGGCGTGAAATACATTCTACCAATTTTTTCAAAAGTTTTTCATTTATTTTTGCTCTTCTACGTATTTTATATTTACAAATATACCATTATAGGAAATGAATCTCAACCCTCAAAATCAATACATTTCTCAACTGTCAATCATAATCATCTTTTATCTCTAATCCTTTCGATTTAACTTTGTCCCAATCAGCAATGAATAGTAAAACACGATTATGAATTGTAATATCGATATATACAAATTTGGAGCAAAGATATTTGTTTTCTATTTTTTATTTTAATATTTCTATGTATTTTTTGATTTATTGTGGAATAAAAAATATTAGTACAGGTGACAAACGTCATAAACCAATTGAACCTATCTGATAGGTTCACTTTCATGTTGAGAAACAGATTGGTGACAATGCCTTCCAGCTAGATTTGCCTCCGTATACACAAATGTAGAAGTGAAAGAAAAAAAAAGCTGTATGTGAACTGATTTTTCAGATAACTGAATTCAACACATTACAGATGACTTCCATTTAAAACTTGTCATAACACTTGGGAAGTCGACATGTAGAATCATCTTCTATAACACCTTCATAGATCGATAGAGCTCAACCTACAAAATGATGAACCTATCTTTGAGTAATGCAGTTGAGATGTTACGAGATCTCATCACTTTTTTTGAGCCTGACAACATGGTTATTATGATTATAAGTAATTTACCTGATACCATGTGAAATGTCTTAATCCTCTTCTTTGTCAGAGGAAAATTTCAGGATGTACTAAAGCACTGGTTTTCAGAGCTCTCTGTAGCTTCCTATGGTTAAAAATTTCGACCTCAATCAAGAAGCCAGAGCTAACTGGACGGTGATCTGAGAGCCTTATATCAGCCTGTCTATAAAAGAGCTGCTTAATGTCCTTCCCCAACCAAAGGATGCGATCACACCTACATAATAATCCACATAAAAAAATTTATGGAGTTCATTAAGTTCTATTGTCAATTATTGTCTCCACACTCAAAAATATGAATGTATCTGTCATTTAGCCTAAAGCAAAGCTCAAAAGGTTGGCAGAAGAATATTTGTATTCATGGTTACCAAAGAGAAAAGAAAAATAATACTTCGACTCCTCAATCCAAACACCCAGATTCAATTTAAACAGTTTCATTCTAGCACAAGCACTTACCATGCTGGAGATCGTTTCTTCTCTCCTTCTTTGGGGTTTTCTCCTACATATTTATCAGTGTTGATTTCATACTTGTAAGTGGGTGGGAAGTCTATTAGCCCCTCCTTCCATCCATGGAAGACATGTCCATCCTGGAGTTCTTTGCTTAGCTGCCAAATCGATCAAGATATCATCAAACATTTTTGTCAGAAATAGTCATTGATGACTAAATAAAACAGGACACACTTGGGTTGTCCTTCAAAATTGGGGAGTATCTTATTGTGGATCCTGTATTCCTATACAAGCAGGGATGGAGCTATATGGTTGTGGGGTGGTTTTAGAACACTGACTGACCATAACACAAAAATCTATACTAATTACTTTGTTAGTATGTATGTATGATTGTCTCGAGGCAAGAATCTACATGTTCATTCAAACATTGAATGAAAACTACTGATCTTCCTCAAGGTAAAATGCTTATTTGTTGTATTACAATAATCATGTTTGTGATTATGATGTAAGTTTGCTTTCACCAGTATTGAAATACTGACCCAAAATTTGTAATCGTTTTATAAATTTGGGTGCATTCATAATGAGTGCAGCAAGAGAGACTCATCAGAGTTAGTTTGGAGCGTGGATGCAAGCAGTTCTAGCTTCGTGGCATTACTTGTTGTCTGGACACCTTCTGTTAGTTTTTTATTTTGTCTATTGTGTATGTAATAAGATGTAGCACTCAGTTTTTACTTTCCGCATTTGAAGTCCAAGATTTTGGGCTGATTGATGTACTACACATAGACAAGTTTTGATTTATGATTTATTTTGATGGATTATGATATGGTGAAGTGGAACTTAGGGTGTGTTTGGTTGCATGAAATCCTATGCCATGGGAATCCATGAGGGGACTACTACATTTTAGGCTAAATTGATATATCACTCCACATTTACCATTTGACCACCATTTGATTTTGTGATCAATGGTGGGAATTGAAGTCCCATGAACATGGGAATCCCACTCCTTGGCCCCCCAAGGCATGTGATTCCCATGTTCATGGGACTTTCATTCCCACCATTGATCACAAAACCAAATGGTGGATGTGGAATGATATATCAATTTAGCCTAAAATGTAGTGGTCCCCTCATGGATTCTCATGGCATAGGATTCCATGCAACCAAACACACCCTTAGATATGAGAGAAGACTTGTCGTGTCATGGTTTTTGGATAATTTGTTAATTAGATTTTTGAAAAATCAGGGCGTGACAATTTCTTCCCTATCTCCTCCATACCACTATATCCCTTTTCATTCTCCCACAATTAATTGAGTTTGATTACTAAACATGCCCTTAGTTAAGATTATCCTCACATACATGTTCAATTGACTCCATTTTCTTTTTTTAGAGCATTAACAGTGAATATAGGAACCTCCATCTAAATGGAAAATCAGTTTCGAAGATGGAAGATTCACAATAACCGGTGCAAATAATTTAGACTAGTGTGCAGCGACTCAATATTGACATGGAATGATGAGAAACTTGGATCGGATAATCTGGCCTCCTTGACTGAGTAAACTTCGTAACAAATGGAAAATTGAAAAATATGATAGAGTAACGGCAGGGAGTATTACCTGATCACTGTTAGCAAGTACATCCCACTGTTTTGCAACCACAAGCTTCCTTACTTCAGCATCCAACATATTGAGCCGATAGTTCAGATCACCAAACCAGAAAATCTGACTGTTATTATCCACATAACTGTTATCAGATATATGAAGTGGGCAGAATGTACCACATTGTTCTGACTAACGATCAATTCAAGGGTTTTTCTTGCATGGTTCATCATAATCTTCTCACTTTTACATGCAAACTAAGAAAGAAACTTGAGTCTTCTGTTTATAGCAACACTTTTGGTTTCTGGAAATTGGTCCAAACTCCTAAGCATAAACTTTCACCTACAAATCTTGTAATATAGTATCTATCTAAAATAATATTTCTAAAGACTTGCGAATAATCAAGGGCTCATACAAAATACAAACTTTGGAGTGAGGAAGTACTTACTCATGTGATGAAATTTTATGTGGTTGGTCAGCATTAACAACAGAAGAAAATCTGGTACGTCGTGAGATTTCACACACATCAGAGTTGCGCCTATTCTCATCCCCTTCATTGTGACCAGAGGTTAGATGTGAACAAATGAAACATAGCCATGTTTGGAAGACAGACATGCTGACAGAAACAGACCCCTGCAAGGATGAAAATAGAGCTATGATTGAGTCGTTACAATGACAAATAATGTTTGTATTTCATATATAACTAAGTGATGGAAAAACTGGAAATACCTTGTTTCCCATGTAACCCATGAGGCCAACTCCAACTGGAGATACCTTCAAGTTGTTTATATGCCTCCTTAATCTTCGACGAACCCAAACTGATACATATATCCCAACCATCTGCTTGCTAACAATACGAACATATTGAGATTGGTTTTTCTTATTTTCTTGGTTGAATCCAAACTGAAATTCCTCTCCTAGTTCAGAATAGGAATCTTCTTCTTCATCGGACAATGTATCAGTAACATCACAAACTGCATCAAGCATTTCACACTGTCCTTGATTTTCTGTCCAGAGTAATCCTAGATTTTCTGAGCTATGATGCATTCTTTTTAACCGACTACCAACTAGTGCTAAATCTTGAGTAGGCAAAATGAGAGACTTCTCCATACAATCAAAACCAATTCTTGCTGAACTGCTAAGAACTCTCCGCAGTTCTGCCTTGGATGAGGAAATTTGCCATGGCGTATCTAGTGCACTTTCAGGCCAGTCAAGTCTGTTGTCCTCACCTATACCATATAGCCTTTTCAACTGAAATTTCTTCCCTATACTCATGACTACATCTGGGCCTTGTCTGTCAGTGTCACTAGCATTAGTAAGTCCCACCGTTTCATTGCTCAGCATCTCAACTTCAGGAGGACCTCCCACTTCAGCAAGTACATCATCAGCAGAAGATGTCCTCAATACTGGAGAGGGAGGGGCACTATAACTTTTATATTTGACTTCTGGCCGCACAGACTTATTTAGGGTTCTGCGGATAATTGCTTCCCATTTAGGAATGGGTCTGCTATCCTCCGCTCCCAGTACATTCCCAGCATTTAAAGGGACCACCTCCTGGAAACTAAATAAAAAACGACTGAGTCAGAATTAAAAAAAAAATCAAACATTCCAAATTACATTTACAAATCCATCTTTTCAAATGCGTAAACAGCAGCAGCATTTGGATTGAAACAGAGGATACAGTAAAACTAGAAGTATTTACATGGGGAACTATCCTGGATGAACTAGATCTGACAGACTTTGCGTACGTCCAATGATTTTGGTTTTAAGGTAGTTTACTTAAAACTACCCTGAGAACAAATATGGACACATAACTTAGATATTTCAGAACATTCACAGAATCTCCTTAGCAGAAACCCTTAAGTTGCACCCTTCACCTTCTGTGTAAAAATTGTACTTCTTATCTAACTGTTCAACGTCAAGAAACACAATTAACAGGTTCAACTTCCCACTAATGGGGACCCTGGTAAAAGGGCAAGGAATTACATAGGCCCAATGAATTTGGTCTGAGAATGAATGAATTCTCTTATCTCATCATAGTTAAAGGAGGCAAAGCCATAACAATTATGGATAGAAATCGGCAGGTTAATTAGGCATATGGGCACTAGGATAGTCAGAATGTTAAGCTTTAAACCGATGGATTTCTGTGTAATAAATAATACTAGATTATTCTAGAGTGCTCTTATAAGTGTTCAATGTGAGCAATCAGTTCTTGTCCTCATGGTCAACATAAATACTCCTGCATTTCTCTTGCGAAGAATATCCTAATCCTATTTTTCAGTGAAAACTGTATGAATTGGTCCAAAGAAAACATAGTACTAGAATCAGAAACTAAAACTATGATATCGTCACAAACTTGGCAGTAGACTCAAACAACATCAGTTGCATTTTTAAAGCTCAGCTAAGTCAAATAACCTGAATACGAGCATACGAGAAAGACCACCTATATGGAAAAAAAGAAGACAATCTCAAGCTCCAAAGAATAAAGCCGAGATATTCACTATGAGAAGAACCTGAGTCTTGCATGATGAGGCCTACTTTAATATTTTTCCAAAATAGCCTTCCTATTTAATTGACTTGATTGTAGTTGTCAGTAGGATTACCTAAACATATTATATTTGAAGCAATCTATTCTACATAACTACATACTTTTGAGGTGATTCTAGCATTAATTCACCCTTGATTTTTTTGAGATGAAGAAAATAGGGCTGGAAACATATATAACAGCTCTTACTAAATTTGAGAATTTGCAAATATCGAATTAAATTGAGGACAAAGCCATTATAGCTATGCAAAATCATTGATATTTTGTTCTAGGCACATGGTTGTAAACAGAGCGAACTACATAGCTCTTTTTGAATTAGATGTTGATTAGCTATTAATGATTAATCTAAAGATAGAGTATCAGGGGTGAGCCTTTTCAACAAAATTGTCATGGTTCTATTCTTTCATTTTCTCATCTATAAAATTGAGAAGGACGTTATTCTAACCTTTGTGGATTCTTATACGGAGGCGACTGGCGAGGTTACTTGTAATTTTGAGAAAGATAGATACATAAATTGTAAATTATAACCTTTCACATATAAACAATAGAGGGTAGCTGACTATATATATATAATTTATAATGAATGAATAGTTGTGACTAATTTATAATATTTAGAAAGTGCTTTGTTTTTATTAGCTCAATGAACTCAATGATGTTCCTTCATTTGGAGTGCCAACCTAAAGTATCTTTCCTTTCCAAAGTCAAATACTGCACTTTCATCAGTAAAAGAAAATTTATCAATCTTTTCGATGTTATTTTAACTACTGAATATACTATAAGAAACTGATACTGAATACCAGATTACTATTCAGTAGCATAACTGCAACTGTAGTACTTACTCGCAGTAAAGAACGTGGATGTGCAAACTCAGGCGCTAGTAGATTATATGATAGAATGGAAATAAATTTGAATTGCACTGGTAACTTTCTTTTGAAATATGTATAACAACATAATTTTCTGAACTCAGGAGTATCCGAACATTATGAAAAGGTGCTCATAATATCTTCTGGAGTTCACCAACATAAGAAGATACTAACCCGAGAATGTACATGTCAGCTGGTTCTTCCAGACGAAGCCACTCATCAATCTCAGTATCCTCACTTGGATGTCTTCCAGCAACATTCCATGTGCCTATCATCACCCTATACAACACCAGAATCACCAATTTACAGAATAACACAATAAGTGCGACGAACTAAATCAAAACCAAAGTTCTGATATACCAGTAAAAGAATAAAGGAAGGATGAAAACAATACTTGGCAGCCAGACCTCACATCCTTTTTGTTTATGTACTGAGCACGCAGAGTTTCTGATTTTTGTCTTCTATGTTGTAATAGTTTTCCTGGACAGACTAAATACAATTATTATTCCAAACAGTCTTTAATTACTCAACCTATCATTTATATATATAATAAATAAGAGAAAAGGAAGAAAGAAAGAAATAATGCAGTTCATATATCATCAAGGTCAAGAAGACATTTAAATATCTGAGTTTGATGAAAATTCTTATTGCCTGAAGTTTGACAGGGAGTTGTGAACTGACCCCCTCAAAATTTTCGGACTTGATCCTTGCAGAGAAGTACTGTTTTTTCATCTTTAAGGGAGCATGCTAGATAAAAGTCGGAGAAGATAATATCAAACATAGAGGATATTGCCATTGCTCAAATCTTGGCAGAGATATTTAAACAACATACCTTCATCCTCACTCTCAGTCTCGGTGTCAGTTTCATCTTCACTGAAATCATTCACCTTGGGCTTAATGTTTAGCCATTTCTTCATTACTATTGAAGGCCAAAAAGCCTGCATATATATATAAAGTAGTCAACTCTGAGAAATATTTACTCGTAAGAATCATAATGATTATGAAATAATGAAACATTAGGTACCTCAGAATGCTTTCCTCTCCTCGTTCTCATGTTACTAATATTCAATACAGAAATTGAGAAGTGAATACAAAACTTGTGAATGTTGAAGAAACAACCGCAGAGTTGGTGCTTCTCTTAAGAGTCAAATGAGTTCATGATCATAGCAAAATTACTTATTTAAAGTTTAATAGTTGTTTTGGTTTGATACCCATGAAACAGAATTCGCAATAGTACCAAATAGAAAGGACGCAGAAACCGTAGTGTGATCAAGTTGGTATATATGTGGTCCTGAATCCATTTGTGCCTTGAATTGTAATCAAGAACCGACGTAAAATAAAAAATTCAAGTAAGAACGAATCACATTTACGATATCCAATATGTCTCTTTCAACATGAAGTAAAACTAGATAAATTTAATTGATGGTTACTGCCACTACTCAACTTGGAGGAAGGTAGTTTTAGATAAACAACTTCTAAAATAACAAACTAAATAAAAAATAACCCCACACACACACACAGCATACGTCTTCGACATAGGTCTTAAACTAAATAAGCATAGAAAATTAACAATAATACATGATTATCCTAATTAAAGCGAGCCAAAAAACCTTTAAGCAACCATTGTATCGTAAGAGGCCAACTAAAGGAATAAAAAACTAATACAAGTTGAAGTGGCAACAAATACTAGAATGATTTAGACTAATATGTTATTATTGTATTATTAGAGTAAGTTGCCAATATGTAAATGATGGAGTCACCCCATTAACACAAATGAGCCAAAACCATGAACTAGTGTTGTATAAACAAGAAGAATCAATGAGTTGGATAAACAAAGGCAATTATGGATGCAATGCAGGATGGAAAGCTCTAGAGAAAGTGACTGGATAAAGAAGAAAAGATGAGAATAATTTTTATGAAGAAGAAGGATAGTACTTTTTATTAGATCAGATGAGGTTGATATCTACTAGTAGTGGATATGCTACAAAGACAGAAAGACAGAAAGTGATGTAGGAGGGTTTCGAGTCAGATATGCACCTGTCAGATAACACATTATTAGCACTAAAATATCTTAAATTAGCAAATCAACACAAGGATGACAGAAAATCATAATAATTTTTTCTAATTTGACAATTTTGAGTGCGTTTTCGTATTTTGGCCATAACTTTGGCTACGAATATCAGAATCGTGCATATGACCCCAATTCGGAAAGCTCTTTTCGGCGCGCATGCTGTGGTAACTAGCGTAGCTCGTTGCACATCTTTTCGAGGCCAAAACCCACCGTTTCCCTTCCAAATCCACAAATTTAGTAATTTTTTCCCCTTTTATAGTAATATTTCAATTATTGTTTAGGAAGTGATTCTAAACCCAATTTGGGTTAGATTTCTGTCAGTTTATTTCTGTTATTACATATTTTGTTTTAGCATGATTATTGGGGTTTTGCTATTTTTGGTAAAATTCTAATAATCACGAGTTTTAGCTATAAAGCCTGGCTTGTGGGATGATTTGAGGGATACCTTTGATTTGAGTAATTTAATTGAACATTAGAGTTATTTCTCTATGTTTTTGGGCGAATCTTTTGTATCATTCCTTGTGAATTGTCTGTTGAACGAGCTCGCAGAACAATCATTATTCTGCCCGGCGTCAGAAAGCCAAAACCCAACCAATAATGGTAGATGCATGGCCAAGGGAGCTTCCATCTAGAGCTAGATGGCGGTGGTGGGTGGGTCATTGTTGAGTTTGAGGAGAATACTGATTTATTGTTTGTTTATGAACAAGATTAGGGTTACCATGAGATGATTAGATGAAATAGAATAATAATATATATTAACTGGTTTACTTAGATAAAATGGAATAATAGTGATAGAAGATTCTTTCCCTTTTGTACCCACCTTGTACTTTTTTTTAGCTCAAAATGGGAATCTGAGACAGAGGGTTTTCTACAGGGGTTGCAGAGAGAGGGTTTTTGACAGAGAGGGGTTGCAGAGAGGTTTTCGAAGGTGGTCCAGATTGCAACTTCATAGGGTTAGCAGAGCGGTTTTCGAAGTGGTTGTAGAGTGGTTTTCGAAGGGGTTTCAGAGAGGTTTTCGAAGAGTGGTTTTCGAAGCTAGGGTTTTTGAAGGGTGGTTTTCGAAAGCACTGCAAAGGGTTTTTCGAAGAGAGGGTTGCAGAGGGCACTGTAGAGTGGTTTTCGAAGAGAGGGGTTGCAGAAGGCACTGCAGAGTGGTTTTTTCGAAGAGAGGGGTTGCAGAGGATCTCGACAGTGAGGGCTTCCTTCTTCCTGATCTGCCATCGCCAGGGCTTGACGGTGGTGAGTGAGGACTTGCGACGGTGGTGAGCTCTTTCTCAGACTTTGGAGCAAATTTGGTATTTTTTCGACAATAAGTAATATCTTTCACTTCTTTTTAATATTCGTATTGCTATGATGTTTGTATGCTGGTGAAATTGTGCTTGTATGTTTGTAGCTTTGTGCTAAATCTTGGGAGAGATGGAGTTCAAAGAAGGAAATCTTCGTCTGTTGAAAATTGATGGGAAAGAATTTGGGATTCGAAAGTCAAGAGGAGGTTTGTTGTTATTTGAATTGAGTTCAAGGGTTAGAATCAAAGTTTTTGTTGAATTGCAGATGGGAGAATGGATTGAGTTTCAGCTTAAGAAAGCTGTGGAATCAGACTCTAATGCCTTCTCAGCCAGTTGGAAAATCAACAATAAGTGGATCATGATGGTGAAAGAGGCCAATAAAGGAGGAATCTTTATTTCTATTATGGTGGGTTGGGGTTCAGGGTCCAAAACTCTCAGGGTGCCAGCTGACGTGGAAGGGACGGGCTAGAAACAACTCGCCCAAGCTATGAAGGAGGTGGTTTTAAATAAGGTGCCTCACCCGTATCCTAAGCAGCAATTTAGAAGATATGAAGTTTCAACTCTGCCAGGTATCAGTGTTGTCCCTCCCTTGCGCAACAGAACCTTTGTTGAGGTAGTGGCCACCAATCCCTCAAGTGTGAGCCCTACCTCTATTGCCAGTAAGGGCCCCATTGCAGCAACCTCTATTCTTTGGGATTCTCCCATTGAATTTTTGTCTCAAGTATGGAGCAATCATCTTCCTCCAGATCCCGTTGCAAGACAGAATCTTGCAAGGTCATTGATAGAGTTGCCTAATTCAGTGATTCAGTGGACACTTGTTGCTCTTCCGTTTGGACACTAAGCTTTTTTGGTCTTCGCTGACTCTCCACACGTGATCTCATGCGAGGCATACGAGCAGCCTCCTAGGTTGCCGACACTGAGTGATTAGTCTCCCTAGCACTACCCAACACTTCCCCATTCCCTTGCTTCTTGTGTCGTTTCAGCAGGTAAAGTTGGTAAATCGATGTCTGAGTCAGCTCGTCCATCTCAGCAGGATAAAGGTAAGGTATTGTTGGGCCTTCACCTGCCAAGGGGCCCAAGTCTTTTTCGGAACATAATTTGGCCAAGCCAAATAATCAACAGACATCTGGCAATTACTGGAGGGTTTTAGAAGCGGTGGAAGAAGATGTCTTCAACTTGGACCCCCTTTTGACCAAGATGTCTATGCAGGCCCGCAGGGATAGAAAACTGGCTAGAAAAACACAGCGTGACAGAGCCGCTGAATGGACCAATTTTTCAGTGTTCCCCACCAGATCTAGGTTCATGCTTAAAAAGAGATCCACCAAATCCAGCTCAACCAACAAAGCAGGGCAAGTAGAACTTACATGTTGTAGTGCCCCTGCTGGGTTGACAAGGGGAGAGTCTTCCAACCAGACTCAGGATTATTCGGTATCTCTCCCTTACCCGCCGGGTTTTGAGCCATTAGCAGAACAATGTGTTGAAGTCCATGATTTGTCAACAAAACTATGTGTTTCTCATTTGGAGAGTTCCTCATCTACACCAGACCACGTAGGCACTCCCCCAGGCTTCGAGGTCCCACAGACGAAAATTCTTTGGTTTCTACTCCCTAGCGAACAGACTTCTGGCAAGTCTCCAGGGTTTGCTTATAGGGTCAATGACAGCGTGGAACCTTCTGTCTTTCGACTCAGGAAGAAGCATCAGATCGTTCGGCTTTCAAAGAAATTGGCTTGATAGTGGGAGTGGACCTCAGTCAGGATGAAAAAAGGGCTTTAGATATGGTTCAAGCTGCAGCGCAGGGTACAGTATCTGACAAAGCAATGAACAAGTGCAACAACCCCGGGGTTGAAGGTCTTTCATGAACCTCAAAATTCTTTCGTGGAACTGTAGGGGGCTCGAGAATACTGAGAGGCAAAGGGGTTGTTGTAGATTAATTTCTGAGAATCGTCCAGACCTTATTTTCGTTCAGGAAATGAAATTGGAGAAATGCTCCAGAGAATTTATCAAAAAATTGTGGGGTGATAGCTCTTTTGATTGGGCTATGGTGGAATCCAGTGGCAGATCAGGAGGCCTTTTAGCTATTTGGAATGTTGATCTTTTGCAGATGAGGGAAGTGTTGAAAGGTGTTTTTTCACTTTCTATTCAATTTCAAATGATCTCGGATAACTCTTTTTGGTCAGGGACTAACATTTATGGTCCGTGTGATCCTTCGCTAAGAGAACACTTCTGAGAAAAACTATATGACATTGCCGGTTGGGTGCAATCGCCATGGGTGTTAGCGGGAGACTTCAATGTTGTCCGTCATATGAATGAAAAAAAAGATGCAGGAGGAGGTCCATGAGCATGCAGAAATTCAATCAGTTCATTAATGAGGTAGAACTCGCTGATTTCAGTCTAAAAGGGGGGAAAATCACATGGTCAAATCGAAGAGATCGTCCTATCCTTTGTCGACTTGATCGATTTCTGGCTTTGGTGGATTGGATTGAAAAATTTGGTAATAAAGTTGAAAGGCTCAAGGGTGCAACAGGTTCTGACCATCACGCGATTTTGCTTACAAACTCGTCTGTTGGTGGCTGTACTCATTTTTTCATTTGATAATGGTTGGTTTGATCACCCCACCCTGGCAGAGGAGATGAAAGCTTGATGGAACAACTTAGTAGTCTTCTCTGGCCACCCTGGCTACTGTTTATGGTGAAAACTTAAGGCTCTCAGATGCAACCTTAAAAGTTGGAGGACTAAAGTTTGGGGTAAGACAAATTTATGTATTCAAAATATTTCTGCCTTAATTGCTAACATTGATGCTGATGAAGAAATTGGAGACCTGACTGCTGAGGAGAGGTCTTGTAGAGTGCAGCGACATCAAGAGTGGGCAACATTAACCAAAAGAGATGAGGAGTTTTGGAGGATCATATCATGAGTCAACTGGGCTTGTCATATGGATCAGGGGTCCAAATTCTTTCATAACTTGGCTAACAGGCGCAGACTGTTTAACTCCATTGAAGCTCTCAGCATGGGTCAGAAGTTGGTAGTGGATGAAGTCAGTATTAGATAACTCTTGATATCTCACTTCAAGGAGTTGTTCTATGAAAATGAGGAGTGACGACCTTTCTTCTCGGGGATTACCTTCAAGTCTATCTCCCAGTCTACGGTTACCGCCTTGGTAGATAATTTTTTGGAGATGAAAATTAGAGCGGCAATTGAAGAACTAAAATCAGAAGTTTTTCCAGGACTTGATGGTTTTTCAATGGTGTTCTATTTGAAAATGTGGGAGGTAATCAAAATTGACTTTCTGAAAGTTGTTGAAGATTTTAACTCGAGAATTTTTTTTGATTAGAGGTTGAATACCACAATCATTTCGCTTATTCCTAAATGTGTGGGAATGCGGACAGTCAAAGATTTTAGACCTATCAGTATTTTGAAGGGGGCACATAAGACCATTGCCAAGGTGTTGGCTAACAGATTGAAAAAAGTTCTTCATTCAGTCATTTCTCCTTTTCAAAGTGCAACAGTCAGTGGAAGACAGGTGATTGATAGCCCTTTGATTGCAAATGAAATTATTCATTCTAGAAAAAAAACAAGGTGTTCCAGGGTTCGTTATCAAATTAAATTTCTCCAAAGCCTTTGACAACGTCTCTTGGAGATACTTGGATTTGGTAATGGCTCGCATGGGTTTTGACTCCAAATGGATTCATTGGCTTCTCACTTGCAGATCTACATCTAATTTCTCTTTGAAGATTAATGGTCAGCTGCATGGGTTTTTCAATAGCTCGAAAGGCTTACGCCAAAGCGATCCCCTGTCTCCTCTTCTATTTACTTTAGCAGCAGAAGGTCTAACTCAAATGATTCTTAAAGCGGTTGATGCTGGCCTAGTGCAACAGTTTTCTGTCGTGGAGGGTAGTCCTCCTGTTTCTATTCTCTAGTATGCGGATGATACTATCTTCTTTTGTGATGCTTCCGTTTATCAGGTTCTCGCTCTTAAAAGAATTATACTTTGGTTTGAAGTTATTTCAGGTCTGAAAATCAACTTTCACAAATCAAGGGTGTTGCCTATTGGAGAAGTCCCTCATCTGCACTAGTTGGCGGGTCTATTGGGCTGTTCAATGGGTCATATTCCAGTTAAGTACTTGGGCATGCCTCTAGGTGCTAGTTTTAAAAGTAAAGTTGTGTGGGGTGAGACGATCGAAAGGATGGAATCGAGACTTGCGTCTTGAAAACGCAAATTTCTCTCTAAAGCAGGCAGATTAGCTCTTGTTCAATCCACATTAGCTTATATCCCGGTGTTCATTTTATTTCTTATCAAGGTTCCCTGTTAAATAGCAGCCAAGATGGAACAGATCATGCTCGATTTTCTTTGGGGTTCTACTCAAAACTCTAGAAAGATGCATTTAGTGGGCTGGGAGAAAATTTGTTGTCCTAAATCTCGAGGTGGTTTAGGCATTCGTCAGGTGCTCACATTCAATATTGCATTACTTTCAAAGTGGCATTGGCGATTTGCAGAAGAAAATGTCAATTTATGGAGATATCTCATTATGGACAAGTATGGGAGCAATAGATGGGTTTGGGAAAAGAGAACTAAGTACACTTCCTGCGAATGATGTTTGTGGAAGTCCATCTCCCGGTGCGCAAATGGTTTCTATCCTCACACCTTTCTCCTATGTGGAAATGGTGATCTCATATCTTTTTGGCATGATTTTTGGTGTAGTAACCAATCTTTGAAGGATTTGTTTCCAATGTTGTTTATCATTAACAACAATCAATATGGGAGTGTGAGCAATTATTGGTCTAACGACAATTCTTGGGATCTTTCCTTTCGAAGACCCCTAAATACTGGGGAGCTAGAAGAGTTCACTAATCTAATGCATCTGTTGGATAGATAGATGCTCTCAGAGGGACCTAACAGTTTCGTGTGGAAGGGTACAAGTGTGGGCTTCTCGGTGAAAGAATTTTCGGATATGTTGGCTGCATCTCATTATGAGACCCACTCCAACCCCTTCATTTCCTCTCACAAAAATTTGGTATGGGTTAAAAACCTTTTTCCTCGGATTAATTTATTTAGTTGGTCAGTGTTGCATGAGAAGATCTTGACTAAAGATAGGTTAAGGAAAAGAGGAATCCACACAGGGAGTCCTTGTGTGCTTTGCAATGAAATTGACGAGACGCTGGACCATTTGATGCTTCATTGCAGTTTCTCCAAATCCATTTGGAGCAGTTTCTTGTCAGAATTTGGTTTGAGTTTGATGTTTCAAGGCTCCATTTTAGATTGGTTAAGTTGCTGGTCTCAAGCTAATCCTTCCCGTCGGGGGGAGTGGTTATGGCGTAGGGTCCCTCACGTTCTCATGTGGTGTGTGTGGAAAGAAAGATATAAAAGGGTATTTGAAGGACTCAACACATCAGAGCACTCTATCTTTATCGAGATTAGAGAATTGTTGTGGAGGATGGGTTCGGGTTGTAATTTGTTTAAGGATTTGGGTTTTGACATTTTCATGGTGTCTTGGCATTCCTTGCTATAGGAATGTTTCTCTTTGTATTTTGTTTCATTTTCTTTCCTTTATAAACATTTTCGTGTTTGACCAAAAAAAAAAAAAGGTTGACAAATATATTTCATAGTAGTATTAACAACATCCACAATAGCTGTAAAAATGTGCAAATTTGGATGCTGTTAATACTACCGTGAATTAAGTTTGTCAACCTCATATTCCCATTTTGAGCTCAAAAAAGTACAAGGTGGGTACAAAAGGGAAATCCAGATTCCCATTTGGATGCTGTAAAAATGTAGAAATTTGGATGCTGTTAATGCTACTGTGAAATAAATGTCAACCTCAGTTTCCCATTTTGTTTCTTCCCAACTAATTTGGCCCGAATATGATAGCACCACTCGAAATCGGCTTGATATAAATGAATTGTGGTCATATTGTTTTTATTTTCACATCCTTTCAGTTTGATCCGTTAAACTTGCTTGGGTCGTGCTCGGGTTTAACACATTTACCCATGTCAAACTGTTTGACCTGTAAATTTTGGTCAAACAAGTCTTGTAAAGAAAAAAAATTGGAGAATTATATTATTGTTTTTGTTCCTTGACTGAATAGCTAACTTTGACATAACCTTGTAGAAACATGAAACTTAAAACTTCCTATACAAGATATTCTAATTGTGTTCTATTTTGACTTTCCTATTTTGACTATTCTATTTCTATTCTTGTATTTTCCTTCTGTGAACCAATCTTGGAATTGAGCTGGACTATGTTGAGCGCAAGCCCTACATATTCTAACACTCTCTCGCAAGCTGGACATGAAGCAGATGAAATGTGCAGCCTGGAGGAAACTTTGAAGTCTGATTTGGTGAAGACCAATTTGGAGGAAACTCTGAAGTCGAATTTTGGATGAAGAAATCATGACTGTCGAGTGAACGACTAATGGCTCGATTCGAGTGGTTAGCATGATTATCCAATTCGGATGGTATGAAGAAAATTGTTCAATTCGAGTCAACACTGATTTTGGTGTTGCTCAATTCGAGTCAACAAAAATTTTGGTGTTGTTCAATTCGAGCCAACACAAATTTTGGTATTGCTCAATTCGAGTCAACACAAATTTTTTTCTATGGAACTCTGAGGTTCTGAACAAAAGAACTGTGGAAGGTGAATTGCAAGTTGTCTGCGTTTGAAGGAGACAAAGTGAAAAAATTTCTCATTCTTGGTTGTTTTGCTTGAAGACGACGGTTGCTGAATTGCAAGTCGTTGATTGCGTGAAGAAAGCTAACTGATTGGGTAAAAGCTTACCGATTGCGTGACTGTGTGTGAACTCTGTTGCAGAGTGCAATTTTCTTTCAATTTGGCTGAACTTGCTGTTGAGGATATTCCTGGTGCTGTCATCCCTTCTCCGCCTCTTGCGTCTAGCATAGTCGTTCGAGGCGGAAAAGAGCTTGAATCCTTAGAGTCTTAGGTCACCAAAAAAAGTTGCTCTAATACCATGTAAAGAAAAAAATTTGGAGAATTGATTATTGTTTTTGTTATTTGACCGAATACAAGCTTATATAAAGCTAACTTTGACATATACAAATAGGAAACTTAAAATTTCCTATACAAGATATTCTAATTGTTTTCTATTTTGACTTTCCATTCTGACTATTCTATTCTTGTACTTTCCTATTATTGTACTTTCCTATTTTTGTAATTTCCTATTTTTGTATTTTCATTATTGTAGATGTGAATCAATCTTGGACTTGGACTTGGCTATGTTGAGTGCAAGCCCTATATATATTCTACAAGTCTATCGTGTGAAACAAGTAATTTCGTCTTGATTTGTGTGGTTAGCAGGTTGGTTTCGAGCTAACAGATTGATTTTCAATCGGGTCAAAGCTAGTTTCTGTGCTGAAACATGTTAAACGGGTTAGGTTGTGTCAACTTGTAGCCTTGGAATTTAAATGGTTTTCACTAACAGTGGAGAACCTACTATGTTTTTGTTTAAAGTTAAGGACCCTGTTCATGATCGCGTTCAATTCATCTTCATCCTCCCCATCCTTCAATGGATTCTCTTTCCATGGCTCTTCCTTCAACAATCTTCATCTTCTTCTCTTTCTCTTTCAATGGCAGTGGTTTTCAGACTTCCTCTTCTTCCTACTTCGACTAGTGTTCCTCCTCCAACTAACTATGCACAACTTTCCTCTTTTTCTTTTTATTTGGTAGGCACAAATGATAGGTATTTGATGCATATGTTATGTTAGCCCAAATCTCTTTTTTTCCCTCGTTCTCTTTATGTTTATCTTTGTACGTTCTCCATTTGAGCTTTAAACTTGTGCCTACCATATTGCCAATACAGTTGGCAATAAATTTTTGCTCTATGGAATGGGTATCATAGCATACAAATGGAAAATGAAAACTACTTGAAATTGAAATTCCCAATCCTGCTAAATCTATGAAATAAAAATACTTGGCATTATTCCTATTCTTCCTAGAAAATAAAGGTTTCATGATGTTCACATCACTCATTTACCAAATTGCTGAGTTTAATCATGAAACCCTTTTGTATCATACTATATAGTATATTCATTAAAATTTTCGATATAGATTACTTAAAATAATTAATTATTTAACTTGTATATGATAAATTAATAAAATACTTATAAATTGTGTTTGAGTTTAGGCAGTGACACGGAACTCGATTAGGATCACATCACACGAACCATTGCCACTCGTAAGTTTAGGAGTGGCAAATTGGCTCAACCAGACCTACCTAACTCTAATGATTTTAGTATTATGAATGTCGACCTGAATTGGGTGTGGGTATTGTTCTTTGGAACAGGCTCAAGTTGCTATGTAGGCTTGAATTTATGCATTTACTTTGTGTTTAACTATTTTTACTATTGGAGCTAGGGCGCTTCATTGAGTTTAGCCTTAGTTCCAATTTTCTTATAGTTGTGGAGGTCACGAATTCAATTCCAACCCAACCTAAAGAATATTTCTGGTATACATATTTTCCACATTAGTCGGGTTTGGATATGGCATACTTGACTACCATCCCTACATATAGCTGCCAAAGGGTGGAGCCAAAATTCTCATGGAAGGGGGGCAACTAATTATTATGGGAATTAGTGGAGTAATGAACCAAGCATTTAAGGAAATGTGACAGGGCAAAATGGGGGTGAAAGAAGAAATGCAAATTTTTTAGGGGGCAATCATATTAATCAAGTGGATCCCACTATTCTATAGGTAAATCAACAACAATTTCAAAATTGAGGGAGGGAGGGAGGCCCTTGTCTCCATAGTGGCTCCGCCCATATTTTTTAAATTTATGACCTAGTAAAAGAAGAATAAAAAATCATTTTCAAGTAAAAACACTCTTGATAGCTCACTTTAATAGGCCCCATATTTTATCTCTTTTCTAATTGGAATATAATTTATTTTTAACTCTAAAAATGGCTTTTCTATAACTTGGAATCTACAATAGTGACATGAATTCATCAGGGAAGAGAAAGCCAATATATGTTTGGTTTTGACAATTTTTTCCTCGACGAGGACAACACATTATTTCAATACTTTGAAATAATAGGAGGTTTATAATCATCATTGCTTACGCTTCTTCGACACCAAACTATGTGGTCCTAATCCCCAACTTAATTTTCTTAAAATTTCTATTCATCAAATGTCATTTCATGCACACTTTAGTCTAGATTCTCATATTTATCTCCTACTATGCTTTAATTTTAAAGATCATGATCAATTTGAATTCACTACACCAAATTGACATTTTTGTAACAATCCAAAAAATAGTAACACTTTTGAGCTATAACAATTCACAAAACAATTTTACACATTTTCATAAATAAAGTGATTCAATAATTGTATCACCACAAATAGTATGAGCTTACAAGTGATGTTATTCATGGTGATCTAATTTATTGTATCGTTTTTTTGTGTAGTTGTTTTTCATTTTGTTGACTAAATTTAGTTTTGACTTGAAATTGTTTGGTGGATTGTAATGCTCAAAAGTGTTACTATTTTTTAAGTTGTTACAAATATGTCAATTTGGTGTAGTGATTTTTGAATACAAACTCAATTTTCTTTAAACGAGTAATAGATAAACACAAATTTATCATTTTTTTTTTTCCAGATATAGCTCTAATTTTCAATGAAACAAGTGTTCATAAATATTTTTATTTTTACTTTTTTTTTTATAAAAAATCCACAATGTATAATTGGAGAAATTATCGCATCTAATCTTCTTAGTTAATTTGTGTTTTATCTAAGTTGTTTCTCTTTGTATTCATAAAATCATAAGATACTCTACGAATTTATCTAGTTTGAACATGAGTAAATTTCAATCATAAAATACATAACAAAATGAACTAGTCATAATTATCATGTGACATAAATATTCCATGGAATCGAACTAGACGAAAGTTGTTTGGAATTTAAAAGCAACATCTATTTTAGGAGCATATTTATCTTTGATGCCCTGCCTAGATAAAACATATAGTCTAGTCTTATTTGATGTCATTCTTAATTTAATTTATGTGCATTATCGTACGCATGTCTACATTCTTACTGCAACAATCGGGTAACCCAATCTCGACTGCAATGTTTATTTAACTTTTGACTTCTCCAAGTTTTACTTTTTAGAACCAATTTTTTTTTTTTTTTGAAATGACCACTTGCCCTTCTCATTTTTATTTTTTAATTTTTTTTTCTCTTCTCATATCATTAATGTGAAATTTGACATTCCCCCTTCAACCCTAAACAAATTAGATATACCCGTTGAAACTGTCTTATGATTTAACTTGAGTTCCTCAAACAAATATTGATAACTAAATTAATGACCAAACCCCATTCTTTTTTATTTTCAGATTTTAGAAATAAAACAAAAAAAATTAAACTGTGTCGAGATTCTAAATTAGATTGTGATGAGTACTAAGGTTTATTACATAGTCAACCATGAGAGAATAATGGAGTTAGGATCTCGAGTAAATTTTATTTTTTATTTATAAGTTTTTTAAATTATATTTGAGGGGGTATTACTAATTTGGATAGGTTTGAGGAAGGAAATGTGAAATTTCACATTAATAACATGGGCTGAGTGGTCGTCTAAAAAATAAAAATAAAAATAAAAATAAAAATAAAAATAAAAATAAAGAATGGGAAAGAATGGGAGGAATTGGATTCTAAAGTAAAACTTGGACAAGATGGATGTCTAATCTCTAAATTGGTCGAGTGGGGGTAGGGAGTTAGATAGTCATTGTTTTATTATTCAGAACCATATACGTATATAAGAGGAGGTTTGAGCGCTTCCGTGACAGTATTCAACAAAATCATGTGAGTGGCACTTGGAATTTACCCCATTATTTGCAAATATCCCGATAACTTATATTTGATTCGAACTTCATGAAGAACACTACGTACGGTGAAACTAAAGACATTGGATTTGATGCTAATTGATTGTTAGTACCACTTTCGATGTCTATAGAAGAAAAAGGTTTGTGATTTTTTAGTTCAATGGGATTTAATAGAAGAAAATTACGTATGGGAGAAAGCTTAGTTTAGTGAACTTTGGAGATGCATTTATTAGAGGACCGGTGTTTGTGATTTTTTTATTTTTATTTTTCAAAAACTCTTTCTCCCACTCTTTTTCATTTTTTTTCTTCTCTTTTCCTCTCATTTTGTATTTTATTAGGCACCCTTCAAATTTAAAGGAATTATTGGAAAACCCCATAATTTTCCAAAAAAAGAAAACTCCATTTTGAAAAATCTCCTTCAAAACTATCATTCGATGTTCTTATGAAAATTCTAGAGAGCCACACCCTTAGCGCCAGGGAGGCTCTCTGGCTGTGTGTTTGTGTTCGATTGATGGATTATGAGGAACTCCAAGATGATGGAGGGTATTGAAGCTCCTTGGCACTGGTCTGACTCTATATACCGATTCATGTTCTTATGTTCTTTTCAATGTTCCAAAACCCCAAAACTATCATTTTCTTCATTTTCTTCTAAAAGATATCCTTCAATCCTGTTTAGGTTCAACAACCTTTTCTCTCCTTGTTTTTAGTGATTAAGTTTTCATTTTGTCTCCTTGGTTTATATTCATCCCTATCTCTTTCTCCTTTGTTTTGCTCCTTCAAACCCAGGAAAGAAGAAGAAAGAAAAGATTTGCTTAGACTTGTCAACTCTATTACTTCTGCTTAAAGAGATGACAATGGAAAGTGAAAAGCACCACTTCCTAATTGAGCTGTCCTGATTGATCAAAATCAAAGATGTAAAACTTATCTGTATAACTTTTGACACTTTCACTATGAATGATGTGGAGGTCAAATATCTCCCTCTTGTGATGTGATTGTATTAAGACTTGGTTTTGATTTTTTATTTTAATGTATATATATATATATATCCTTATTAGCAAAAAAAAAAAAAAAAATTTCAGATTTTTGATTTTTTTTTGTTTGTTTGTTTGCATAAAGACTATTTTATTAAATTAAATTTTTTTTTACTCACAGTCCTAATTTTTTTTTTTTTTTGGAAGGCGAGCTAGATTTTTAAGGATCCCATAACCTATCAATAGTAATAAATCATACCATTTTCTTTCCCCTTGTTTTCTGTTTGGTAGATTCATATTTACCCGCGTTAACCTCAACTTAAATAGCATGTTCGCCATATACACTTTGTTAGCCTGAGTGTCAAAAGCGCGCAGTTTGGGTTTATTAAGGGCTGTTTTAGTTAAAAACTATTTATAATAGCTCAGGTCATCTCAAATTTCTCTGGCTACATCCATGCACGAAACCTTTGAATACTTGGAAAGTGACTTCGAACTTTACAGAAGTATTCTGTAATTGGGATTATGCTGTCTCTGGGCCATCATCGAATAGTCCCACTTTTCATTGGATATTTGGATTCATACTACCACCATTGATCAGCTAAATCAGTGTTTTTGCAATTTGTTCATATCGCAAGTCTTTACTTACTGTCATGGTCCCCAAGAAGGCCAAGTTGTTGCTATAAGAGAGAGGCTCTGGTACGCAATTGCTTCTGTCGTTTCATTTTTTAAAACATAATAATAAAAGAATAAAAATCAAATAAAAAAGAAACCAAATCAAATTGTTATTGGATATGAAGTAGCTGCAAAATTGTCTCAAGTTGTAGCCAAGAGATGATGATGTAAGAGCTTCAGACTTTTTTTTTTTAAAAGACACCTTTATTTGGTGCATTTGCTTTTCCAGTTTCAACCATCAGGTTGACAAACTAACTATCCTCTGAAGATAAAATGGGTATTCAGAAGTTGGATCCAACTTTTATGGGAGATCTAGCAGCCTGAAAGGACCACCATATCTACCTACTGTCGAGATAGTGATGGGAGGAGGACCTCAATTTGTAGGATGAAAATCCCATAACCCTTTGAGTGATATCCAGAGGGAAAAAAGTCGACAAAGGAAAGAATGATAGTGATCGACAGTAACAGGGTATGTCTTGAGAAATGGAATAACCACAACTACTACAAATTGTAGAAATTACTTCTGCGCATTTTTAAAGACCATGTATTAATGAAATAATAGCATAGACCATGTATCAACGAGAGGGACTTTCAATCCAAAAAGCATGTAGTTTGAATTGCAGTAGTGAACAAGTTGATTTTTTTTTTTTTTTTTTTGAAAGGCAAGCAGGGTTTTTATAGGATTTCAGAACTCATAAAGATACCACAATTTGAACCCATGACTTAATGGTACCATCTGCCAAGGAACAAGTTGATGTTGTTGCACATACAAGTCGTGCTTTTACGCAAAAAAAAACTTATATCCAACTAGCATTAGCTAGCAATGGAATAATGAACATCGATGATATGGATGTTTCCCAACCTTTTTATTTGGACATCCACAACTCCAAACATTTTTCACACAACACATCAAAATCACTGCATTGTCTTCTTCAGCCACAAAAAATCAAAGAAGAAAAAACTCCAAGATTGACGTTAAAATGAATGAAGTAACTAGGAAGAACAAGAATTGTCAATCAGAAGCTGATAGAAAGGGACGTACTTTAGTGGATTATACACTTTACTGAATTCCCTGAGGCCATCAAATGGTCTCAGTTTTCATTGAACATTTTGATCGATCAGCAATAATCAGCCTAATCAGTAAGTATTGTAGACTTTGTTTAAATCAGTATAACGTAGAAGTCTGGTAGAAACACTAATACGCAAGTCCTTGCGTCATCTACCTATTTTTTTATATAATCTTTGGAGACAAATCAAATCAGTATTATTAGAATCTAATGCGGCGAGACTAAATACTGGTTACCTAATGCTTGGAAAACTACTGGTTCATGTACAAAAATTGTCCAAGTTGTGTGTGCCTAGCTATGTGTTTCACACAGGAAACAATTTTACTGAAAGAAAGACCGAGTGTGGTTACTCACTTCATGGAATCTAGGTGGACAAACGTATACGTATTTATTTGTCTAATTACATTTTTTCTTCAAGATTTCATTAACTTGAGGTGGTAACTGAGATAGCAAGGTATCGATCAACTTTGTCAACATGACTTGTAGATTTTGAAACATAAGCAGGCAAAAGAAATTACAAGTTGGATATGAACACAGCTTTAGACATTTTATTATCCCCATCTTTGCTTTGGTGGAAGGTACCTCATTTTGTATAGATGGCGCCAGGGTAGCCTCCATGCCCTCCATCATCCTAGAGATGCACAATACCTCCATTTGAACACAAGAACAGAGGGTTCCCTGTCGCTGTCCTGGCTCTAATGGCATGGATGTCTAGATTTTCGTTTGTAGATATTCTCAGTAGGGAGTCGAATCAGACTCCAACGGGAGGCGACTTCCAAATCTAGTTACTTCAAATTAATGATGATAAGCAATGGCAGCTTGTATGTATCTTCCATGGTGACAAGAAGGGTCGCAATTGATACGATAAAAATCCCCCAATCTTTTGGGAATATCCTGATCGCCAAAGAAATCATGTAGACAAAGAAATGAACGACAGTGATAAGTTGAATCTTTGTAACCATGGTACTAAAAATAGACTTGTTTCTCCGTCTCCTCAACAACCAGAGTAGGGCTTATTAGTCATGCACGCTTGCCGAATGAAATTATTTGCGGATGATCGTTCCAGCACTTGGCCTAGACAAATTATCATGGACCAGTGTATTGGCATCAAAGGTTTTCCAAATATGAGAAAGTTACCATTTCACTTGGTTATGGACGTAGGCATGTAGCTTCCATCACATTATGGCAACTCAATGGCCATGACACACTGCAGACCCAGTTGCACTCGTATTTTTATGAACATTATTATACTTGACGGATTCTCCGAAGCAATAACTCTTGATGCTTTGCCTACTCTGAAATCCCATAATCTATACACACCAACTAAAAGTCACAATCCATTTTAGTTACAAATCTGCACAAATCCATTCTACTTGCAAATCTGCTGCAGTACAAAAAATATCCAGTCATGAATCAACTTAATGACAAGCTCATACCAATAACATCCATGACACCGGCTTTTCTAAGGAATGGAAAGTGGGTAAATAAAGATACTGAAGGTTATATTATTCTACAAGACAACCCAAAACAAGAAAGAAAACATTGTCAAATCTGAAGTTTGCACATAAATGTTCAGCAGAGTACCTTTTTTTTTTTTCACAAACATACACTCCATGATTTGAGTCTAACTCAGACAACTAGATACCACATGAAAATGCGTCAGGACGATTGGTTGAAAATCACATTATGGTACATCGGCTTCTTTCCTCTGTTTGCTGTGCTGGTGCTTGTTGGTGCCTGTTTGACTCGGATGGGCTGTATGTGAACTCGGATGTGTCTAGCCCATACTGGTCATGAAGGACAGACACCACAAGTAGCAAGTTAAATAATAATATTAGTAATGAGCATCAAAAGGATTCCATAGAAGGAACTTGGATGAAATGCATGATTTACTGAAAAAATTGCACCTTTTCCCTCATCCTAGTGCTCCAAGCATCATTCCTGCTTGGGCGTTGATCGAGGACGCCAGTCACAGGCACCCCTGTTGCAGGAGCTCCTTGCCTGTTTATCAATGGCTGTCGAGCTGAAGACCTTGGGACAATGTACTCGTCATCACTGTCATAATCTGCAGGTTTATTTGCTGCTCTGACTACAAGTGCTAATAAGAAGACCAGTGCCTGCAGTTTTCAGAAAAATTTGCACCAGTGCATTGGAATAAACACATCAAACATACTATGCAGAATAGACTTGATTCTTGAATGGCAAACAAAAGACAATCTTCCACAAAATGATTGGACTAACTACCAATTTCGAACACATCTAATTGCTGCTCTGACTACAAGTGCTAATAAGAAGACCAGTGCCTGCAGTTTTCAAAAAAATTTGCACCAGTGGATTGGAATAAACACAATCACACATACTATGCAGAATAGACTTGACTCTTGAATGGCAAACAAAAGACAATCTTCCACAAAATGACTGGACTAACTACCAATTTCGAACATATCTAATTGCAGGGAAAGCATATGGGTAAAACCTTATGTTTCATGGTAATGGGCACATACAACCACTCTTTCGTTTTCTTTTAACGCTTCTACACCTTCTAATGACATTCACTTGCCAGAATGTATCAAGTGGATACGTCTTTTAATAGAAGAACTATACTTTCATGGATAACTTCTACGAAGATAGAAAAAAGAGAGAAGCATCTGTTGTTCCAGCCGCCTGTCACTACTGCATTGAGGTACGCGTTCTCTACAAAACATAAAAATAGAGCAATTGTTGCAGTTTTCTTCTTACAATCCTGTCTCCTTCCCCTGCAAATTAATCAGTAAGACTTTTTTTTTTTTTTTTTTTTTTCTCTATCTCCGATTTTCCAGCCCACTAATGAAATCAGGGAATTAGATTTCATTTTTTGTTGCTTTTGAGTTTTGCTTGGAAGGTCATTATATGCCATCTACTTAATTAGTGATGGAGGGTTTTTTTTTTGTCTTTTGACAATTTGAAATATTGATGTGACATCTTTTTAATTGTCACAACTATTTTTACAATGGTGATGATGCTAATTTATATTAGGGTTTTTTTGGACATACCCCTTGTTTGCGAATTGAAATTTGACCTACCCCTTAAACAGAGGGAAACCTTGCCGGAGCTATCAACCTTTTTATTGTGACCAAATTGCCCTCCGTTTAATAGAAACTAAAAGAAAGGAATTGCCATCCATTTAAGAGAACTAAAAGAAAGGAAAAGAGGAAGATGTGAGGTGTTTGGTGAAGAAGATGAAGCGTGACTCCTTGATTTTGTTCGTGAAGTGTGCTAAAATCTTATATATTTTAGATTGGTTTCTTTGGGATGATGTGTAAATCCCGTGAGGGCAGTTTGGTCACATTAACAAATTATGATAGCTCCGACAAGGATTCCCTCCGTTGGGGCTATGTCTAATTTCAATTAGTTTAGAGGGTATGCCAAATTTCAATTAGCGAATAGGAGGGTATGTCTAAAAAACCCATTATATTAATGTGTACTTGATATGTTAATTTTTATTTTATTTTTTAAAATTATGGGTTACTTCAATGAGTTAAAAAATATATATATTTTAGATGAATCGCCCAATTTGCTCCAATCAAAATTCTTGATTACTCAATTGACTCGCTACTCAACCCTCGATCAAGTAATGATTGAGTAGCAATTCAACTACCTAGGTTACTCCTACATGTGTGATGGGATGCGTTCCGAGGCCAACAATCTCATGTGCATGTTGCGCAGTAGAGGGCTTTGCTTTCTTAGTCATCGATCCAACAATGGTATCAGAACCTATCGTTTGAGCCTTGGGTTTGGCAGGTGTCAATGTGGAGGTGTGAGAAAGCACTTCACTTCATTCAAGGTGGAAAAAGTGCAAGGTGGAGCATAGCAAACTCCAAGTACATCTTGTAAGCAAGGGTTGCATGCACGTCCTTGAGGTGGTGTGACAACAGTTTGAATGATCCACTTATGGAGCTCAAATCTGCAAAGTTGGAGATTGTTAGAAATGCCCAAATCTCAGTTTAAGTATGCAGGATACTTGATACTTCCATATGAGATAAGGTGCCCCACAAGAAGCTAGATGCTTTCCAACTTCATTCTCCAATTGGCATCTATCTCCAGGCTTTCCTTTCAAATACTTCAGATTTCTATTTCCTTTCATTAAATGTTCGCTTGCTTCGCTCTCCATAGTCCGTGGGGATTTTTTTGGCATTGGACAATATTCCTTCCCGTGGATAAGTGGAATTCCTTTTGGAACAAACAAGCCATACGAGAAATCGACTTTTAACTAGGTGTTCTCAAACATTATTCTCCATCTTCAATTGAGGGTCGAACCTTACAGATATCCACGAAAGTCACCAATCAGCTTGTCATTTATTAGTGAAAAGGCATACCTTAGATATGAATCCACTGGGTCAAACACAACTTACAAGACATCAAAACGAGATTACGTATTTCACAAAAACAGGGCAGATAAGAACCTTCCCCAAGTTTACCTTATCCTCTATGATGAATCAGTTCTCCTTTCCCCATATCCGTAGAGGGAATAACATGTATAACTCTGCAGTTGCTTGAAGCAGCTGTGCTGTCCATGTTACATCTCTTCTATCAATAAAACCCTTCCCTCACCTCCATGAATGAATGAAATTCATATGCCATATCCCAAACACAAAGGCTGTGTGAATCATTATTCCCAGTCTGTGCTTCTGCCCTAAATACTACTAGCATTTTCTAGGATTAAGAAAAAGATATATGTACAACACACGTGTCATATGCACCCAACGAATAAACCCGTGTATTTTAAGTCATCCACTTTAAAGATGAAAAGCAAAAATATGATATGATATAAATGAAGGAGTAGGTCTTAAGGTGGCTCCTGGAGAGGAAATTTCACAATACCTAGAGAGTGGTCAGCAGCTCAGTTTCTATAATTTTATTGTATTTAGGATGCCTCTGAGGCTATGCAGTTAAAACGGATAACGAACCCATAACAATCCAGGAGCGTTATAGATTATAACGTGATACAACGGTATATAACGAAATATTTTGTTAAATATATTTTCAATATCCCCATAAAGTATTGATGTATTATAGAGACAAAAAGTAAATCATGTTCATAACATTAAATTCAAAAACATTAATAAATATTTTTTTTCCTTCGTATGAGAGTGAGATTGCAATAGAGAGTGCGATCGACTCTTCATCTTCTATCAACTGGCGAGGTCAGGTTCTCTGTTGATTGGCGACGGCAAGCTCTAGTCCTTCTTTGATCAAGAATGAAATAGGAAAAAAAATTTATTAAAAAAACATTATCTTAATATTGACCATATAACGGTGTTATATCGGAGCCGTGATACAAAAACGTGATAATATCATAACGTAACGGCTCATCCCTGTTAAGCGTTATATCGGAATTATATCGACGTTTTAATGTTGTTTTAACTGCACAGCTCCGATGATAGTTTCTTGGAAATGCTCTAAAGGTTCCATATGAGAGGAATTGTAAAGCCTTATTGATTTGATAAGTGAACACTAATCTCGTTCATGGACCTCAAAATAACTTAGAAATCTACTAAAACATTGAAAATCACTTTCCTAAACTATCTATATTATAATAGCAACCTTTTCAACCTATTAGGACTCGAATTAAACACTCCTAAGGACTTCTAATAATAGCTTAAGTAATAAAAAAAGGAAATTAACAAAATAAAGAAACTTTAGAATTCCTAATAAAATTAGAAAGTATATGACCATCTTATTTCCTACGTCAATTCATTGTGGACCAAAAACCCTCAACCAAATTTTCAATTTTTTTTCTGTACCAGGTAAAAATAAATAAAAATACGACTTTTTCAATTTTTGGAATATATGAAATTCTAATGTGATGTCAGTCAGACACAATACACAAGATTATACTTTCTAACTTCTCATCATTCCTTTTGACCAAGGATGCATGGATACAGACACGCGCATCGTGTTGGACACGGACACAACACGTCGATTAGACAATTTTCCAAAAACTAGGACTCGAGAACACGTCGACACATCATACTATTTTTTTATGTCATATAAATATAAATAATAATCTAATAAAGTGTCTCGAAGAAGATGACATTGTTGCAAGAAAAAAAATTAAAGTAAAGAAAAAGTATATCAGCGAAGAATTAGAGGAGAGAAGAAACAAATGAGAGAAAAATACGAAGTATAGACTACCTTTATACTTTAGTAGCTTTTTGCCATATTTATCTTAAATCTTAATTGAAATACTCATTCACTTTAATGGATCAACAATCATTATATTACGTGGTTATTTGCACACATCTAAAATAAAAAAATAAAAATTAATTTTCGAGTCTTGACTGTGTCCTGATCAAGTTCCAGGTGTATTGGAGACGTGTCCAACACATTGACCACATTGACCATGTATCTGACGTTTGCTGACACATTGACCAAGTGTCCGTCGCATGTCGGAGGTGTGTCAAGCGAGTGTTGTGTGTCGGATAAGTATCAGACACGAGTACACCAAGTTTTCGAAGAGTCTGTGCTTCCTTGCTTTTGACCCACCTTTGTCTTTTTTTTTTCCCTATTTTAATCATGAAATCACAACTCAAGCCATACTTTGAGAATCACATATTGTTTAGGATTTTTTCACATACACATGTAATCTAACAAGTATTACTAATTTCATTTTCACAATAACAACCAACTTTCTTTTGTGTGTAAAACTTATAATTGCCACACTTTTTTGTTAGACCAAAAAAGTAAAACAAACTTTTATAAAAAAAAATTTGTTTACAGTTTAAAATTTTGTATTTAATTACTTAACGTGTAAATCTATTGGTGTGCATAGTGTGCACACCTCACTAGTCTTCTTAACCCATTTGACATTTCTTAGCCACAAAATAATAGGAATTAAGAGAAAAGATCAGAAATTAACAGTAGCTACCCTATAAGAATCCTATAATTCAAGTGTAGAAATGGAAATTTGCGCTTAAGATAATCCATTCAAATGGGAAATGTCAATATGTATTCAAGAAATAATATCATAATAGTAAGTGGGATAACATCTTTACCTCCAAAACAACAACTGCTAAAGCAACCCACTTCACAATTTTCCAGTTGTTCTTCAAGAAACTATACATCATCTCAAAATCTCCAGTTTTGTCCGTCGGAATTGCCTGAGCAAGTGTTATTTATTCCATTGTATAATGTCCAAAAAAAGAAAAAGAAAAAGAGGTATCTGATTAATCTTAATACTCACATCTTTCCAACTCTTGTCAAAGAACAGAAAAGCTGCAAATCCAAGTTCCACTAAGATCAAAAGGATTATCAATGCTGAGTACTGGGTAGTGTTAAGGAAACTTTACATCTTGAATAAAGTATAAAATATGCATGTTTGATAGTCATATAATTTATTAGCCATGGGGTCAAAGACTGTATTTTAGAAGAAAAAAATGATGAGAATGATGGTGGATGTACGTTATAAGATATCACTGGACAAATACTTTTTTCATTGTTGTTTGACCGCACTGAAATTATTATTATAAGCAGAACTTGAGACATTTCTCTAGTCATTTTAGATTTTGGAAAAGGAAAACTAAGGGAAGAGAAAAAGTAATGAAAAAAAAAAAGTACATGCATGGTCGCATAATTAAAAAAGATAAAGCAGGAAGAGCATGTGCTAGAGCTAAGGATACACAAGACAGGCAACATCCATTCCGACACATAACTCCAAAACAGCCGAAACATGATATGACAAAAACTATCACTCCAATAGCCATGAATAGATAAATAAACCTGCAAAAAACATAATAATATTCAGGAAAAATTGGCCGTTGTAACCAAAGGGGTAAAGAGTTCGACAGAATAAGCTCAAAGCAATTCTAGAACCTTGGTGAAACATAATGTTACAAACAAATAGGGCACTAAACATATTTGTACAAATATTAGGTGAGGCAGCCATGAAAAGCTAATAATGTTAACATGATAAGACAATGTAAAACTTTATGATTACTAGCTGAGAAAATTCATAGTGAGAAAATTCATGGAGGCAGAAGACAGCCAGGTGATCAAATTAGTATCGCATATACGGTTCCTTCAATTTAGATGAGTGATTATGCCAAAGGGAACGGTGGAGAACTTACTGCAAGCCAAACCTATTACATATCGGACCATCACATATTCAGAAGAATTTGAGAGAACAAAAAATCCAAACCTATTGGATGATCTTCTCAAACATGAGATGGGACTAATCATATCTTGTATTTAAGAATGGGCTAGCAAATAGTAGAAAAGTCAGGACCGATAATAGTTGATGGATAAGGTCTTAATGAGAGTTAGGGAAATGACCAGTTAAGTTATTTTTTTAAGTAGAATTTTATAAACTCAACTAAAAGACGAGTACAATCAGGTCTCAATAGAATTAAGTCTTCTAAAGCTCCAAAATCACCATATACCAATTAGCGAACAACGAATCAAAGAGCATCCAATTAAACTTAGCATAATGTACAACCCATGTTCACCAGAAGCTCCATAATCGTCGAGTCAAGGACAAGAACCTTGTTTGGAAAATGTGGTTATTACGTTCTTTCCACACTATCTAGAACAAGGCGAAAGGCAATATCTTTAAGAACATCTTCCCTTTACATGATAGGTATCCGGAGTGTTCCAACCCTCAAGAGAACCTCCATGGAAGCCATCATTTATAAACCAAAGAAATACATCCACAACCTATGCACCACTCGCAATGACGAAGAGGATGAGTTGTGTTTTCCAATGTTGCATCACAAACTACATGCCCCATCTACAATCATTCCCCTATGAATCAATTCTACTTGGACAATAACTTATTCCACATATTGTCCATAGGAGACTCTCGATGGGACTCTTTTTTGCATATCAACTTAAATGAAAACTTGTAGAAAGCACCAATTAGAACCTCTGACATAGCCAATTTTTTTTATTTTTTAGAAAAAAAAAAATGAGCTAACTAAATACACTTTTCTCCTTGTCCTTTTTCCGCACTCATCTATCGTCCTCATTTGGTTACATATAAGATTGTAAATTTGGCTAATTCCCCCACTGGAAGGGACCTTCATAGCTTAAAAGTCCAGATAATAATCCTATTAATACTTTCGCCTAACTCCGTTACCACTTCTCGCTTCCTATACCAAACAACCTTTTTGGGAGTCTAGAAGATTAGTTAAGGGAAAGGAAAAAAGGGCTTCGTGGAAGAGGAACTAGAAATATCGCAGAGAATGATTGATCTTTTGCTTCCCTTAAGCTTTATATACAGTGATCTAAAAGACAACTGTGTTTCTCAGATAAAGAGAATGTGGGGGAAAGTGGAGGGAATGTGGAATGCATATAGTTGTTAATTAGTTGCACGCGGTTGACATGGCTCATAACACGATCCCACGTTCTCATGATCTTTTCTAGAGAAAGTTACGCTCAATGCCTAAAAAGGATTCCTTGATAGAGAACTCAATAACATCTAGTGGATGTTTTCCTAAGATACCGCACAATAATGCTGCAAATTCTAGATAAAAATTTATTGTTCATATAGAACAGGTAGGCGGTTTTGAGGTATGAGCACATAGCATGCAACATGAAAATTGATTAGTTTATATTTTATCTGCACCAGATAGGTGAAATTTGAGTATGAGCACATAGCACACAGCAAAAATGATGCGCGAGCTCCTCTAGATGCGATAAACAATTGGTTTAATCAGGGAGTTAGGAAACAATTGGGTATAGAAGGTTTTTGGATGGGTATGCGATGCAGTAAAAGTTTTCTTTTCAATGAGTTGATTTAGAAGATGGGTGAAATTGATGATCATGAACAAACACTAGCGAACACGAAACGGGGACAAATTTTTATTTTTTCAAAAATCTTTCCTCTCCTTTGCTTTGTCTCGCATGTTTTACCCTGAAATCTATGATTTGGCCATTGAAATCGTAGTACAAATAAAATTCAACTATTGCATTCAAATGTTGACAAAAAGTTGGCAATCACCATTAGGTTGTTGCATAAATCTATTATCATTAAGTGTTTTCATCTGATATAAGCACAACTCACCAAATTCACTTCAATATGAATTTGGAGATACATGCATGTCTAAACTTCAGACAGAGAAAATTTTAAGATGGAAAGAACTAGTTTACATGTTTAAAAAAACTTAATCGGGCACTAAGGCATCCTTTTTATTGAGGCGGTAATAAGGCATAAGTTATTTATTGAGATACATGCATTTCTAACTGTTTCAAAACTTCAGACATAAAATTTTAAGATGGAAAAAACTAGTTTACATGTTTAAAAAAGCTTAATCGGGCACTAAGGCATCCTTTTTATTGAGGCGGTAATAACGCATAAGTTATTTTTTTAATACAATCAAGAATAAATACTTTAGTAGGCACCAAATGTTGTAATTTCAGTTAATATCTGCCATCAAAAAATGTATAGAGTTTGTCAGGTCATTCTAAACGATTGGTGGATGGATTGTATATGCATTCTAGTTTGAATAGGTTTCCTTGGGTACAAGGTGAGCCCAGGTGATTATAGTCTCCAAAAAGGCCACAAAAGCTGTAGTGGAGCTATAATTAAGAATTAAAATATATATATATATATATATATATATATATATATATATATATATATATATATATATATATATATATATGTGGTTTTGTGATTTCGTTGTTCCATTCAACCTAAAATACTAGGTCAGTGCTTTATAACGCAAGGCTTTTTAGGCCCCTAAGGCTTAGGAAGAGCTTGGCAACCAAAGCACTAGAACTTTTACTTATAAGTTGAGGTCAAGTCTGGAAAAAGAGATTGTGATATATAATATATTTTCAAGAAGTTGTATTATTACTTATAAGTTTAAAGCAAAAAAGTATTGACTGTGAATTAATGTTAAAATAACTTAGTACCCAAGACTTATTCAAATAGTATTAGTGATTATAAATCAAAAAGCTACTTAAGAGTGTGTATCCCAACGCAACTTTAGCTTTGGATTTAAATAAAAAAATAACTCCTTAGAAGTTGCAAGTCTTGGAGTTCCTAAACTTATATAGTTTTTTTACAATTAAACGCAAAAAAAGTTACTTATGAGTGTGTATCCAAAATGAAGGTGGTGAATGAAGGTATCATTGAGCTTGGATTAGGCGAGGATATGTGAAAAGACTGCATTGCTTGGAGAACCAAAATCCATGTAGCCGACCCCGAAAATATCTGGAATGGGCTTTGATGTTTAAATAACACAATCTTTGTTCAGAACAGAGCTTGAACAAGCGGAACTTAAACAATAGCTTGATGTGGACCCAACTCTTTCTAACATTCTTTAAGAAAAACTTGTGTGTATTTCTCACCCCAACTCGACTTCCAATGTCTTGATCCCCATCCAACGACTCTCGGTCATTTAAGTTCCTTCTCAAATGGAAATTTCAAGCTTGGAGCTCCTCTTCTATTGTGACAAACTCTTTATCTTCCCCTTCTTGTTTCTAAAGACATGATGTATGGGAAAGCTTCTCTAAGAGATTGATGTTTGAAAGGAGCAAACGAAATAAAATGTTGTGTGGCACACTGGCACCATACTCACGCTGTATACCAAACCTCCATATCCATTTAAGGAGCATTACTTTATTGAATTCCTTGGGTTTTTTTTTTATTACATAAACAAGTATATTAAATCAAAAGGCTAGGATGACAATGGAAAAAGAAAATTGTCTCCCACAAAAGGTATACATTATGCGTTTTGTGCACTATGCATTTCCAGTGAAACATGCAAGAAGAGAATTGGATGTCTCTAAATTTCTCCCAACTAGCACTCCAAAGCCAAACTTTAATACATGTCCAAAGGCCATCCACTGATTTATTGACTTGAATGGAGATCCTATAACTTCTTTCCCTTCAAATAACCCACATAAAAGCATGAATGCATCTAATCCATGCCCAAAGACCTAATTCTGTGAAATTCAAATGGTTGGCTGGGTATTCACTAGGGGGGGGGGGGGGGGCGGGAGAAGAGAGAGAGGTAGAATGACTTGAATTCAGCCAAAGCTTTGCACCAGAGCTCTTTCATTAAAGGGCAGCATAAGAGCAAGATCCCCCATCTTCAAGTTGGTATTATATTTCTTTCTAATAGAAACAACAACCAACTCTAGCCCTCCCCAAGTTTCCAGTGCCTTTTCAACTCAGATTGTTAAAAACAAAAAAAAAACACCAAGAGGTCATCCTTCATCCGTTTATTTCTATTCTATGCTCATATATGCTCGCTTTTTTCGATTAACTCACCAATTCCTTCCTCCCCGCTTTGGCCTATTCTTTTCTATCTCAAATCTACAACTAAACCACCCAACACACCATCCCAATCATTCTTCCATCTTTCCCAAACCAAAAACGAAAGCTGCCATCTAAACTATCTTCAGATGCCTTTGATTGGCTTTGGGGACAAAGGAAAACATTGGGTATCTACTCTTATTTCTGCAACTTCTTTCTCTATTTCTGTCAATAGAACTCGTACCAGTCTAAGAGAAGATCTTTTGTCACCACTTCCTTTTCTTTTAGCAACTGAAGGCTTAACTGGCATGTTCGTCAGAGCTCAGCCACTGGATTTGGGGCTAGTACATGCTTTCCATATTGCTGATGGCTCACCCTCAATCCCCATTCTGCAATATGCTGAAGATACAGTTATCTTTATTGATAGTTCCCAAACATAAGTATATTGAATGGTGAACTTTCAAAATTCTCACATCTTTGCAAAAGGATCACTGGGCTACCATGTTTGGTTGTGCAAAAGGATCTTTTGTTTGCTCCTACCTTGGTCTTCCTTTAGGAGCCAATTTAAACAATTATAGGGTTTAGGATGGAATTGTTGAGAGAGTTGACACAAGGCTTAGTACCTGAAAAAAGAAGTGTACAGCCAAAGCATGCAGGACATCTACACTGTCCCTATAGATGTTGATGCTGGAATAGAAAGATGCATTAGGAATTTCCTTTGGGATCTCCTCATTTAAGAAGATCCAGCTCCTTAACAACTGGAAAAAGGTATGTCAACCAAAGAAGATGGGATTAGGAGAATCAAGGAATTCAATCAAGCCCTCCTATTGAAATGGATCTAGAGATTTGATGTAAAGACCACTACTCTGTGGAGGCAAGACACTGCTACTAAAAATAGTGTTTCTCCATTGGACTGGTTCTCTTTCACTCCTCATTCTCACGGCTGGTCCCTTTGGAAAGGGATCATATAGCTAAGAGAACAGACTATGCAGCATATCTATTTTGAATCCATGATGGTAAAAGAGTTCAGTTTTGGTACCACAGGTGGATTGGTGATCAAACTCTCAAGTTAACTTTTCCTAATATCTTTTCTATCCCAGACATCCATCAAACATGGCAGTGTCCAAGACCTTTAGGCCATTCTGAATAAGATTCAAGGTTGGAATGTTCACCTTAGAAGAAACCTTAACAATTGGGACTTGGGATACAGCCAATGACGAACTCGCTTGGAACAATGGAAAATGTTCAGCTTGACATTTGACAATGAACCAGACAAGTGGTTATGGAAGAACAAGTTCTCCTATTTCTTTGTAAAGGAGTGATACGATGAATTAACTCCTGCTAGCCCCTCACCATGGACACGTAAATTTTGATTATGTTGACCACCTTATGCTCCACTGCTCCTTCACTTCCTCCCTTGGGGGTAAAGCTCTCTCATAATTCCAAATCAGAGTGAACTCCCCTTCAACCTCTTTTAGTAGTTGGCTGGATCTTCTCGTGCAATTGTTTGGAACTTGGGTAGCATGGAAATCAGAGTGAACTCCCCTTCAACCTCTTTTAGTAGTTGGCTGGATCTTCTCATTAAATTTTTGGAACTTGGGTAGTATGGAGGGAGACAAACAACATAATTTTTACGAACACGCCAAAGTTGATGTTTTGTGGATGGATACTCAAGTTAGCTTGTGGACATGGGGCAGTAATTTGGGCATCTTCAAAGATGCACCTTCCACTGGGATAAACACTTGTTCATATTAGTTCTACTCTACTTGTGGACATGGGGTGGGGCAGTAATTTGTAGTTCTTGTTTTGTTTCCCTGATAAAATAAACTGAATTATTCTTTTATGTTAGGTTAGTCATCATTTTAAAACAAAGATAGGCTGAACAGTATCAGATGAAAAACACTTATTCGCTCAACTACGAATCAAATCACGAAACTAAATCAATCAACACAATGTATATAGAACAAAAAAAAATGATAAAATAACGAATCTGAAAAAAAAATTACCAAGCTTTGGGGAGTTTGTCAAGAATGCTGGTGGACAAGGAGACGGCCATCAACATAGGGCGACCGAGCTGAAGGAATTGTTCAGGGGAATCACTAGTTGGAGGATAGACGACATCAGGTTGATCTGAAACTCTTTTCCATTCACTCAACAAGTAAATCCCATAACCAACCATAGCTAAACCCACCAATGTCAACAACACGTTCAATATCTTCAACAAACATTCCCAAAACCCTCTGCACGTCATCTTCGCTCGCTTTCAATTCTCTATTCTATCAGATCAAATCAAACCCTCCTCCTTTTATTTCATCATCATCATCATCATCATAATAATAATAATCTCTTTATCCGACAAAACCAAACCCTGCATTTATGGCAAAAAAAAATGATCGTAATTCTTTAAATCTGAACAAAAAAGAATGTGAACTTTTCAGGATTATTCTTCTAGGGTTTGGAAAACGTAGCCAAGGCAAGGCAGCAATCTTCTTGGAAAAAAGTAAAAATTTGCTGAAAGAATTAAACAGAATTGAATTGAAATACCTGAGATGAGATTTTTTTTGTTTTTGAGGTTCGAAGAAACGAAAGGAAAATTAAAGGTATAATAGATGAGGACCTGAACTGAAACGAAAAGAAAGGTAAACTCCAAACGAAACAAAAAAGTAATAACTAATGTTTTTTTAAATACGTGGCAAGAAAATGAACGATTAGGATAAGTTTATTTGGATTATGACGGTGGAAGAAGGAGTGACGAAGAGCATAAAGGAACTAAGGACCGGATTTTTTTCTGAGGGGTTAAAGGAAATGGACCAGTCCAGCTAATGATAATAAGAATTTGTAACGGGGAGGTGGTGTACTGGTGGGTCGACATAGAGGAACCTGAAGCTTTAAAGCAATATATATATATATATATATATATATATATATATATAGAATGTAGAAGTGTTTGTCGTCGACATTCTAGTGTTTGTCGTTGACATATGTTTTTTTTTTTTTTGAAAATGTTAAGAAATCATGTTTTTGTAACCATAGTAATGTCGCGTGATCTTGAAAAAATGATGAAATTTTCAAAGTGTTTATGTGTATTTCGAGGTTGTAAAAAACCTCATCTACCGATGCCACATCATCCTGGTTATAAACCATAGTTACAAAACCTGATTCCCTAGCCTCACTTTTTTTTTACAATTTTATTTATTTTTTTTAAAACACAACTACAAACATTATCTATAAAAAAAATGTAGAAGTGTAAAAAACTCAAAATTTACTAAAAATGTCTATAAAACTTGTCTGTCTAGAATTGGGGTATGTCGATACTAGAAAGAGAGAGGTATATTTGTTGGTTGGTTCTTGGGGGGTCAAGGAATGTGATTTGTCAAAATTTTTTAAAAATATCTACTATCTTAGAGTTATCGAAATATATTTTGAAATTTGAAATATTTAATTTTTTTAAGAGAATTCTATTGAGGAAAAAAAAAATTTTCAATTTCCTTATATTTTAAACTAATATAATATTATTTCAAAATAAAAAATTTGTTATGTGATTGATTATTATTCAATATGTAGTATTTACGAGACTATGAGTTGCGTGAAATTTTTTATATATTATTTAAGAGTTCAAAATGCATAACTTATAATGTTAAATTTAAAATTATAATTGACATTTTTACATTTTTTTTACAAAATATTTCTTAAAATCACGAGACCATAATTTTCTCAAAAAACGAAATCACAATCCTTTCTTCTAGTTTTTTTACTCTCCCTCCTCACTCCTCTAGTGCAATTGTGTTGTTAGTATCAAATCATGTTTCCAATTTTCATTATTGATTAAAAAGTGCAAATTTCTTAGGATTTTTAAATTAGTGAAACCAATCAAGTGGATTGAATTTGAAAAATGTAATGGGCGGTAAAAGATTTGATAAATTACATCACCTTAGAGCATATCCAATGGAATCAACATGGATGAAGATATATCAAACACTTGAAGAGAAATGGGCAGCCAATTATTAATGAATAAAGGAAAGGAGGTCTTTCTCTTTGTGGTCTCAAGTCCCACCACTAAATTAATAAATTGCTTTGAACACTATGGGACATTTTCAAGATAAAAATAATGTGAGACACACTGGACTTAGTCCTTGTCTAGGAATATATCAAATTATTTAAATTTTTTTCAATAGAATACATGTCTTTTTTTAATTTTATATCTTTTTTGAAATGCAAGCTGATTCATATATATTTTCATTTGCATCATCATACATACATTAAGTCCTTTATACGGTGTCAGAATGTTTGAAATTATCACCCATGCAATAAGGATGATGTGGTATCGTTAGATGATGTTTTTTTTACAACCTCAAGATACACATAATTCCTTTTGGGATTTCATCATTTTTTCAAGACCACGCCATATCATCCTGATTGCAAAACCTGATTTCTTAGTATTTTGCATAAGTCCTCATCGCTTTGCTAGTTACAACCCTATCTCAATAGCTTGGAGTTCATAATACTTGATAAGGTTCCCAAGATGTACAACCATATATAAATATTTCAATGCCCAATAAAATGAAATTGAAAATTTCGTAATTGATATGCTTCAATCAGGTTTAACTAGACCAAGTTCCAGCCCTTATTTATTCCTCATCCCTAGTGTTGAAAAAAAAGCGATAAAAGATAAATTGACGGAACATGGCGTGTATGTATTGACTATAGAGAATGGAACAAGATCATCTTGAAGCACAAATTCCCAATAATATTGAAAAGCTTTTGAGTGAGTTGCATGATACCCCTAATTTCTCTAAATTGGATCTTCGATCTAGTTATCAGACAAGATTGTGATATTCCTAAGATTGCTTGTCATTTTGACACTGAGTTTTTGGTCATGCATTCCCTTTTAGCCTTATTAATGAATGATATTTTCAGGCCTTTCCTTCGGAGATTTGTGTTTGTATTCTTCGGTAATATACTTGTATATAGTAACCACATGGGATTCACACCTATATCATTAAGTGCAAGTGTTCTTTCGGCGTAATAACAATGCACTTAGGGAGGGAGGGGCTCGCCGCCACAGTAAACTGCAGGGAGCAGGGAGCAGATCTGAGGAGGGGCTCGTCGTAGCTAGACTCGTTGAGGGAGAGGGAAAGGGAAGACAGATCTGAGATCTGATTTCTCCTCTTGCTCTTTCCAACTCAGATCCGCAGGTGAGCTGTAGGGCTTCATCGCACGCAGGGCTCGTCGCAGGAAGCCGCAGGGCTCGTCCACGCAGGGCTCGTTGCAGGGAGGAGTTGCTCTATCAAGGGAGGAAGGAAGAGGGAGGTCAGCTCTGTCTTATAGATCTGATACCCCATCTCCGGTCTATGGAATGACAGGAACAAATGGTGGAGACACAGTCAATGTGAACGTGTTTGCACATGAGGTGTTCACGGATTTTGAGGAGAAGTACAATATTCATGGCGATGGATTGCTACAGTTACTCACAAATGAATATCAAGAGGCTGTAAAAAATGGAGATAAACTAAGTGCCGAAAGACTGGAAATGATGATAAACCCAAAAAACTGGGCAATGCTAACTGCAAGGGTGTCAGCCAGTCTAGAGCAAGCTACAACGCAAAGGAATGAAGAGGTTTTGCATAAAACAGATGAATGTACAATGTCAACCAGTGTTACATCCTTTGGCCCTACCAACATTCAAGAAGTAATGACAACAAACCCTGCCGTTGCACCAGCGAGGATGAATTGGGCATCAAAGCTTAAGCAAAGCAAGCATACGGACTCTACAAAACTTAGGTAATGAACCTCCAGCTACTGTTGAAGGAAGAAAAATAGTACAAGTGCAAACTGCTGACTTTGCGAATAAGATAGAAGAATGTGAAAGGTTGGTTATTGGCAGCTTTGTGGGCAAGCGATTGGCATATAGCTATGTCAAAGAGTGGCTGATAAGGATGTGGGAAATTCGAGATTTTGATATGAGCATATACGGAGATAAAAATTTTGAATTCAAATTCAAGAAGGAAGAAGATAGAAGTAAGGTGTTGGAAATGAGAGCTCTGCATATTGCAAGCAGGTTGTTCATCCTCAGGGTCTGGTCACCTTCTATGGACGAGGATGCCGAGGTGGTTACCTCGTTACCTATTTGGGTTACACTGAAGAAAATTCCTTTATTCCTATGGAATCCAGAGGGTATTCAAAGGATTGCTAATTTTATTGGAGTGTCTATCATGTTTGACAAAGCTACTGAAGAAAAAACAAGATTAGCATATGCGAGGGTGTGTGTGGAGGTGGATGTAAACAATCAATTACCCAAAGACATCCCTATGGTTATCAATGGAGATAAGAAAAAAATAGTTGAAGTTGAGTAAGCATGGATTCCTGTTAAATGCAGTTCTTGTGCAGTTTTTGGCCATACAAAACAGCAGTGTTCAAAGAGCAAAAAAATTAATACTCTAGGCCATATGGTATGACAAGCTACGGGTAGGACCCAACCACTAGAAAGACAAAACTCCAATGGTTGGACGATCGCCAAGGGTAGACATACATTCAAGTCGAAGACTCCACCCAGTTTAGAGGGGAGTCCAGGGCCTATCAAAGGAAAAACAGAGAATGTGACCAGTATAGAGGCTGTCAATGTGGCAGAGCATAACATAAATGATGACCAGAGTGATGCCATAACGCCGAGTCCACAACCATTGATTCTTATCAACCCAATGCTTGAACGTAGTGCTAATGTGGAGGCAAGTGAACACACACCGACTCAGGACAAAGAGAACACCACAACAGATGAACATAGTAGTAACGAGGAACATGAGCAAGATCCTTCTAGTGAAGAGGTTGCAAGCGATTTGTTTTCAAAATCTTGCACTAAAGATTTTAGTCTCTGCCCTCGAAGATCCTCTAGGACTAAGAAAGCAAACAAAAAGTACAAATGTTGAATCATTTCCTCCTTAACAAAGGAGACAGAGATAAAAAAAAACAAGAGGTTTCTTCTTTGGCCGATGCTAGTTGAAGATTTCTATAGGCCTAGTAACCATGTTCACTCTCACTAGAATTCTCTTTCTTGTGAGAGTTTGTCTGTTTTTTTTTGTTTTTGCTTTTGTTTCATTTGTATAAAGGTTTTAGGGTCCTTAAAATCCAACTCGCTTTCCCAAAAAAAAATGCACTTGTTCAAGCATTCAAGAGAACTTAGCTAAAATCTAACAATAATTTCCAATTTAAATCACATGTAAATAAGAACCGTAATTAGTTGAATCTCCAATTTCAAGAAAAAGGATAAACAAATACACATAGACACGCATTGTAAATCCTCCAACTCTCATATTATAAAAATTGATCATTGCGACTCTAGATGAGTACTTTCAGGAGGAAGATCAAAAGATAAAAAAGAGTAAACTACTCATCATATTTCACCATAGTGGCTTCATCTGAAAATTCTGAAGGGATAATGATAAAAGTAGATTGAGTTTAATCTTGCTGCTTTTGACATCATTGTAGTTACATGAGGCTGCAGAATAGTATCCCTACCTTAAGTTTGTTTCTCAAGTGACAATGTTCACTGGCCTGGATGCTGGGACTTCTGTTCGTTCCTGCTTTCACTCTCACAACCATTATTTCTTACCATGGTCCCAAAAAATTCCAAAATTCGGAGATAATAACAGGTTCTGCATCACCTACGAGTTATTTCAGTTGTTGAAGCTCTGAGATCTCAAAGAGTACTCTCTTATCAGCTTCGAGAAGAATGAGTCCTCCCTTTCCAGTAGCTTAGCGGGTGTGTCATACTCCACTACTCTTCCTGCTCAATGAACAACGAGGATTATCATTATTATCAATACGACTCAATACATAAAACAAAATTTATTAGTTCTAAATGTTAAAAAATATGTGCTTAATTTCAATGCAGTTCCGTATGAAATACAAAACATCATATAAAGACTCACCCCTAGCAAGTGCGTAAATTGTTAGTGGGGTGCATACTAAGTGTGTTAGTATGCAATCAAATTTACCCGTTTTAGATTGAATCTCAAAAGTTATATGTACCTTCACTGAGTACCAGCACAAGATCGCTGTCTATAACTGTGTGGATTCTGTGAGCTATGGTGACAACTGTGCGATCTTTGAATTCCTGACTGATGATCTTCTGTATGATGCCATCAGTTGCTGAATCAACAGAGGCTGTTGCTTCATCTAGAACAAGAACGCTGCTTTTCTTTAACAATGCTCTTCCTAGGCAGAAAAGCTGCCTCTGGCCCATGCTCCAGTTTTCCCCATTCTCAACCACTGTAAGGCTCATTATGTGTGTGTCAGGAGTTAAAACTCAGACAAGGTATAAACATTCATATGGTAATCTTATACTAATCTAACCTGTTGAATCCAACTTCTCTTCCTTTGCACGTACTAGATTGCCAAGTTGACATTTATCCAAAGCCTGAAAGATTCAGCAGTTATTCAGTAAAAGTAGTACTGAAATATATATGTGGCATATATCGAATGAAACATTTGTGCATGATTAAGAGAAACTATGCTATATATGAGCAGTCTAAACCAGCAAAATAATTTCTACAGAAAAAAAGAAGAAGCTTTTGCATCTTTGCCAATTGGTCTATATTCAGTTGAAGTAACAACCTCCCATATTTCACTGTCCGAGTATTGCTCTAATGGGTCAAGATTGAATCTGACTGTTCCTTCAAACATTGTTGGGTCTTGTGGGATGATGCTTAGCCCGGACCTCAAGTCGTGAAGGCCTATCTTACAGATATCTACACCATCAATAGTAATGCTCCCTTCTCTGGGTTCCACGATTCGGAAGATAGCTTGTATCAGAGTTGACTTCCCACTTCCTGTCCGTCCGACAACACCAACCTTCATCCTTCCCGGAAATGTGCAGTTAATGTTTTTTAAAACAGACGGAAGATGTTCAGCATAGCGTATCTGTAACAAAAAAACACAAAATTATACTGAAAGGTATTTCATCTATTTAACGCTATATTTTTGTCTTTCGAATGTATCATCAAATAGAAGCCAATATCTCACTTTTATAAGTTTCTTCATAATGTTAGATATGTACAAATGGCAGAGTTGTATCCTTGAAAGGCATTACCTGCAAATTTTTGAAGCATATTCTTCCAATTTCAGGCCAGTTCATAGGGGGCCTGTTTTCTTCAATCACCAGAGGGGCTTCACTAGTAAGCTTTGTGTATTGCAGTATCCTTTCGACTGATATCATTTTGTTTTCCGCGTTGCATATATTCCATATGATAGAGGCTTGCTGTACGTTTAGACTCATTCCATATGTCACTGCTAATCCTGCAATGCCTGTAAATATTCCAATACTCAATAAGCTGTTTCTGAGCCCTATAAAAATTGAAGTATTGCTGATAACAAATTAAAAGTATTGTTCATGTAGCCGAAATAATGGTTTGCACTGTTAATAGATGCTAGTTTGTTCTGCTATTTGATGGCCTCAGTTAAGGAATTCTGATAAGGGGTAAAAAAAAAAAAAACACGGAAGTGATTGATCCAATCAATTGGTCATGCTGTACTGTCATGAAGGATAATTCCATAGGCGAGTGATATGATATCTACAATTTTAGGGTTGGCTTTTCTCGTAATTTACTTTTCAAAGTACTGAAAAAATAAATACAAAGAGTTAACCTGTCTTTTAAGTTAGTTAATTACTTACTTGGGTTGATAACTCCTTCTGGGAGGCTTACAAGCAAAACCAATGAGAAAGCGAACACAAAATTTGATAGAAGGTTCAGTCTGAAGGAAAGCCATTCCATAGCTGACACATTATGGAACCAAGGCCTTGAGTGACTATCAAGAAGTTCAAGGTTTGCATTTGTGAAACGGTTTTCTTGGCCAAAAGCCCGGATTGTTGCAGCTCCAGAAAGTGATTCTGAAAAATGATGGAGGATAGGAGCCCTTTGAATCCCGTCTAAACGCGCCAGTTCTCTAGCAGTAGGTATATAGTACCGCTGTAGTGACCATTCCCAAATGTTAGCTTTAGATTTTGAGTAATAAGATACCTAGTCATGGCTGTTATAAAAGTTTGACATCCAATCTCCTATTTGATACAAGGATCTGTTAGAAAGTAACTTACTTGGTACCATATGCATACTGCAGTCACTGGAATGAATATAGCGAACACCTGCCAGGCTACTTGAGACATGACTGCGACGGTTCCTAGGATTCGTATTATTGAGAAAGCACACCAACCTATTTTGTTTGCTATTTCCAAGTCTAGCACACTTTGGTCAGTGGAAGCCTGTGATTGTGATGAAACAGTTATAAGTACACAGAACTTCAAGTGTATATTTTCTAGGTAGCTAACATGCATGTGTTTTTACGTACCCGATTTAAGATCCTTCCGGTCGGGGTTGAATCAAAGAAAGACATTGGAGCCCTGAGCACACTGTGAAGCATGTTTGTAAAGAACTTTTGCGATGTAAGAAGGCCAGCTATTGCTACTAACGATGCACGGACCAGCACACACAGCGAACTTCCTACAGCAAGAAGTATGTAAACTGTAAAAAGGAAAGTCATTCCTACCACTGGCTCGGCCCCTGTTGAAAGAGGAGAAGCCCATGCCATCCAATAGTTACTGGCTACTTGTAATACTTGGAACAGTGACTGTGCTAAAACTATACAGGGGACCATAATTCCACGTCGTTCTGCAGTCAAGTAGGCCCAGTATACTTCTTTTCCAATTCCTCCTTTTTCTCGCTCTTCATCTTGTGTCAATCTTCCTGCTTTGTCAGTTATCTCTGTGGATAAATTGTGGCGTGAATCTTGTTTACTACTGTTTAATTGCTCCTCATTTAAGGTCATCGCGTCTGTTTCAGCTTCACTATCTGATATTTGTACTTGAGAGGTTCTACTTGTATTTTCAACTGCAAGGACCGAGTCTAGAGCTTGATTATGAGCCCCAACTAACACTTCAAAACCTATATTCTGTTTTAGTAGTTCTTCAAACCGTCCAGCCTGCGATATCCTCCCATTTTGCATCACCTATCAAAGACCTTAGTGGGTCAGCTGCAGGAACTGTTATCCTTCATTTAAAATACTAAAACTATAATCCCTTCATTCTTCTCTTAAAGATATATGATGAGAAATTTGTAAGTTTAGAAGATGCAGATAGGCTGCATTATTTTACCAAAATGAGATCCGCTGCAGGAAGAAATTCCACTTGGTGTGTCACATAAATTATGGTCTTATCTTTGAGAATTCCCATGAGGCATTCCTGCATAGAGTTCATATATAATTGAAGAACTTTAGTAAGAAATCATCTGAGTGAGCTTGTGAACATATCAGTAGGGAATACTCATTTATTTATTTTCATTGGAGACTCGGATTTTCAGAGACAATCTGACCACATTTTGAACCAGGTTCTTTTAGAGGTATTTGATTACCGAGACTCAAATTATATAGAAAGTAGCATTTTTATAGTGCAAATATAATCTCATATGTGATTTGAGTGCTCGTGTTTTCACTAGGAAGTGAATAGCAATCATGGGGATGCAATATTTGAATGGATTCACGGACAAACTAACCTCAAATAGTTGAGTGCCTGTATGAGCGTCCACTGCACTGAAAGGATCATCCAGAAGATATATATCAGCATCCTCGTAGACTGCACGCGCTATTTGTAGCCTTTGCTTTTGGCCTCCACTCATATTAATACCTCTTTCTCCGATCTCTGTTAGGTCACCACACTGGAAAAGTTCAAAATCCTTTGTCAAAGCACAAGCTCTAACTGTTCTGTCATACTTGACACTGTCATAGTGATTCCCAAAGAGAATATTCTCTCTTACATTTCCCGTCATTATCCATGGGGATTGAGAAACATAAGCTTTTGTCCCACTGATCTTCACCATCCCTGAAAGTTTTGGTATCTCTCCAAGTATGCATGAGAGGAGACTAGACTTCCCTGATCCAACAGTTCCACAAACCGCGACTTTCATTCCCCTCTTCACTTTTAAGCGTATGCCTTCAAGTGTTGTGCTACTTGATTCTGGGTCCCAGCTGAATTTCCCATTATCAATCTCTACGTCAGATTCAGATTCATCCTTTGGAACAAGCATGACTGCATCTGATTGAATTTCATCTTCTTCAAGATATGATGCTACTCGATCCAGTGAAACTTTAGCTTGTGCAATAACCGAGAGTAAGTCAGGTAGATTAAAGATTGGATCTTGTAACATTTGGAACGTTGCCAATGCAGATAACACACTCCCAGCCGTAAGTGGGATTCCCATTAAGATACATGCTCCGAATGTCACCACAGATATGAATGTGGGGGAACCCCAGAAGATAAAAGCTGAAAATGCGGACAGCCTTAGTGACTTCCACAACCAATTGTATTCTACATTCCTCAAGTTTTCAAGCTTGTGCAAATACTGAACATCCCATGCTTGAAGCTTTAGAGTCTTCATATTTCGAAGAACCTCGGAAGTGGTTTTCATTCTGTTATCCTTGGCCTCCATGATCTTGGACTGGAACCTCTTTTGGACTCTTGTAATGGGTATGTTGCAAGTCATCACTATTGTTGTTGCTAGTAATCCTGCCAATGAACCAAGAGCCAAGTTCATACTTAGAATATAGAATGCGAGGGAAATCTGTACTGGCAACATCCATACTGTGTTCAAGTACCATATGAAGTCTGTGATTCGTTGCACATCGACACTCATGAGGTTAATGATCTCCCCACTTGTGTGGCTCTGGCGCGACTGACTTGATAAATGGAGGCCCTTCTGGTATATGTGGGATATAAGCGCTACTCTTAGACGGAGCCCCAGCTGACGGGCACCGAAAATCCATTGCCTCTGAGCAATCACTTCTACCATTTTGGCACCTAAAAAACCTGCTACAAGAAGGTAGCCACTCTGTAAACTGCGGTCTTTCTGCCCACTTAGGAACTTCACAAAGTCGTCAATCAGGTATGGACCAACATATGATGCTGCAGCACTGACCACTGCAAAGAATGCATTGATTGCTGCCTTCTTCCTGACAAACAGATAAATTGCCTTGTAGATGGAAGGATTTGTCGTGCCATCTCTTTCCTTGACATGGTTTAGGCTGTCATCAAAGGAATGGGAAAGATAATCAGCAGAGTCTTTTATATCAAGGTCTGGGACCTCATCTTGGTCAAGAGGTTTTTTAATTCCTACGGCGAATAATGGGTTGAGCCAAGAGAAGGTGATTAGTTGGAGAAAAGTAGCTTTTCCATATAATGATTCCCTTTTTCTTCCTGCATGCTTTTCTGGTGTGCTGTTGAGAAGTGGGTCTGTGATTTCATTGTCAAGGAAGCGAATTCCTGTGATCCCTCTGATTGAAATGCCTAGCAGGTAGGTCAAGGCAAGAAGGCTTAGGAAGTTGGCACACTCTCCCACACTTGGAGATCTATGGTTTGTGAGAATGTCATGAATATCGAAACCTATGACAATACTGGACACTAAGAAGCTGCAAATCCACCAGGCTCTAAGAATCCAGGGAAAATTTGTTGATGTCCGAAGGTTAAAAATTACCAAAATTGTGAACAACCATGACGTTACTTGCAAGATCTTTTCCACAAGAACAGAGAAAGTAGAATTGCAAAGAGACTCATTTCCATTCAGCAACATCAGCAACATTAAAAAGTGACTTGCTAGTAAGAAAGTAGAGCAACCTATGCTAGCTTTGTAGCAGAGGCCAAGTTTTACATTGACGGGGTAGTTTTCTGCCCCTATGTCTGTGACTTTTGATCTCGCTGTGCAAAAACTGCATACTCTCTTCCGTATAAAATTGAATAACAAGCTTCCAATGAACACCAGCTGGAGAAGTATGCTCAACTCTTTCCAGAAACATGGTGAGCTCAGCTGTAATCTTGTTTTCCAGTTCTGAACAAGAACTCCTTCAAATGCTGCAGTTAATTAAAAAAAATTATGTTATATGATGACTTGCATAATATATATACATTCAAGAAGAGAAGCTATTCTACATCTCAGATTCGATTCGTGTGAAATCAACTCTGCTCAAGTAAGTTCTATGTTGTGCTAACATATAGCATTAAATGTATAAGTAATTAAGGAAAAAAAATGTCATCAGAATTAAGATACAGAGTACCACTCTGCATATATAATTCGACCGCTGTTGATATGATTTCATTTTGCTATCTTCGAACACAACTAGCATTGTCATAACTGAGAAACATCGACAATAAAATGCCCTTATCAAATTCATGCCGAATAAACATTAAAAGAATGATTTAATCCTCAAAATAAGAATAAACACTAATGGATGTTCGCTAAAATAAACCCTACCCTGACATAAAGAGGACCCCCAACCTAGTGGTCCTTGTTTACAGTTCCTTTAGCAATACAACTTTAAAGCAATATTCTATCTATGTCGTTTGTGTTCTTTCTGACATAACATATATATAATTGACAACTTGAAAACACTTTCTAAATAGCAAAAGTGAAGAGAAAAAAACAACAACTTTGCACACTCAAATTGCTGTAGATGAAATAACACCAGAAACTCGAATTTAAACAAACCAATTAGGGAGATTTCTTTTGTTGGTTTTCTATTGAGCAATCTACATACTCTATGAGCTTTTAGAAATAAAACTTCTAAAAAAGTTGTAAAGCTGGAGCAATTAGAACATACTTGATGCATCAGTACTATTAAAACCAAACATGCATGCAATCAGGTGATGCGCGCAGACGAAACTACAAGAAACTCAACAAGGAGTAAATAAGTAAAGCACTATGCAAACTTATATCACAAACAGTTCTTGGTTCATCTATTCGCGGTTGAACAAACTATTTACCCATTTAACAACTAAAAATCCAACATAGTTAGAAACAAATGTTCATCTATCTATATATCCATATAAGCGCAGGGAGTTATATAGAAAGAACCAATATGAAAATAACTCATGGTAGTGGCTCAATAAGGTAGGGATACATGCAAACATGCATTCACTACATATTAGTTTAGTTAGAGAGGCTTACTTGATCCAACACTATTGAAATCAATCATGTCTGAATAAACAGATGTAGAGCCTCCAAGGATGATCCCCTGTGGTAAGTAACCACTCAATGAGTTGAGTGGTGATCAAAATGCCCCAATAATTCTGTTTTGTTTTTTTGGGTTCTTAGGAAAACAAAATAGGCAGTGGTGAAGAAAAAGAGAATAATGGTGAGGAGGGGAGACACAATCAAAGAAAGGGAAGAGCTTATATTATTAATAGAGATTGAGATTTGTATGGTAGGTGATGAGTTTTTGTCATCAAGTAGGGAAAAAGAGAGAGAGGGAGAGAGTTTGTGTTGTAGGATTAACATAACATCATGTGATGGGGTCTGAGGACGGTTTTTTGGAGTATTGTTCGAACTTATGTTAGAAGAGTGAAGGTGGTGATGGGACTAGGACATGTGAAAAAATGAGAGTGGAAAGCATCAAAAAACAAGTTCAAGGGGGTCTATTTTCTCCTCTTCTTTGGAAAAAGAATAATAATGGATGGTGGTGGCCGGTGGTTTTTGGGTAGTCATCATAACAAATGACATTCTCATCTCCTTCAATTCATCTTAGCTGTTTTTTTTATCCCTTAACCCCTCTCACCCCAAATGTCACTCTCAGGGTTAGAATCCTTAACATGTAATTCCATCGAGTCTGAGCTAGTACCCCATTGACATCTTAGTTGCTTTGATTTTTTTTGGAATGGGGTTAAAACTTCTTTATGTCCTTTTGATTTTAATGGAATAATTGTGAATGGTGGAGAAAGTCTGAGATCTGTGAGAAATTGCTGATTTTGAGGAGTTGAAGTAGGCAATAGTCTTGTTATATATATATTTTTTTAATACGGGATTTAAGGACCAAAACCAGCTCTTTCTTATAAAATAGACTATAATTTGGTGTTTTGTACATTCAAAGAAAACTTGTGACATATAACTTTTCCGTAACTGGATTTACTGCAAGTTTTTGCCTATTGCAAATGGATTGCTAAAGCCATCCAAAAGCAGCTGATGAGTAGCAGCAGCAGCAACACCTCCATCAATCAGTGAGTACATTCGTTGGTCCACTAACTCCACTCACTATCACTGATGTGGTCCAGTTCACTTGCTGCAGCTAGCTGGTGAATCTAATGGGGAACATTGTACGTAAAATTCCGTCGCGTTCTTCAATATGGATTAGACAGACACGAACTCTCAACAATTATTGAGGATGCTTCCTTGTTTTCTTATTCCCAGTCTCACCTGGCTAGCTAGATACTCTCCATTCAATCTGCCATCAGATTCTTAATTACCATCATCATCATTACATTATTCATGCGCGTTTTACGTGCATGATCCTATTTCTGTTCTTTCTTCCACAGACGACAACTTACCTTCTACTTTCTTGTTGTTTGTTATTGTGTGCATTCAGATAGCATTTGATTAAGGCATTGCTTAGCTCTCTCTCTATATATATATATATACATATGCGTAAAATGATTGTGTTAACAATTAGCAATGCGCCGATATGACCACTCATTTTACAGTAGGATAGACGATGGATTCGTTTGAGTTCTACACAGTGTACTGTGGCATGGAATTAAGACATCAAAACAGCACAATTATAGAATTATTGGTAAGGGAGTGTGTATAACTTGGTGAATTTGTAGACAACATACATGTGAACAGATTTGATTGGATTGTGATCTATCTAACTTTAATTAAACATACATAAACACTAGAGAGGAAATTGATTTATCAATGAAGACAAAATGGAAGACAACCTTTTTTATTTTAAGAAGAAAAATCTACTCATCCTGATCCTTGTGTCTAGTTAGTAATTGGGGAGGGTGTTTAACATATGAGTGTCAACTCTACCCCTCTCTACATGGGTTAAGAGAAGATGAAGAGGGATAGAGTTTGCACTCACGTGCTAATGCTCTCTCCTCAAGCTGCGTAAAAAAATTCTTTTAATAAAGGACACATTAGTGATATCCCTTACTATAAATAGGTAATTATCGGTCCACCCCTAGATTTCTAAAACTAGCGTTACCCTCACACTAAAAAATCTCAAACAGTCAGCTAACGAAGACCGTCAGTTTTATGGGGTAACACTAGTTTTAGAAATCGCTAATTGTATACATAGAACTTGTCTCTTGCATGTGTTAACTTTTTTACTATATGATTAATTTGAGTAAATATTGGAGAATAACTTTCAGCCTCTGACAGTAATAGATTAATTCAGGTGTTATTTTGTTTTTTGGCTTCAAAACGAAAGTAAAAGCACAAACAATTACTGCTAAGTTAACCTTGAAACGATAACTTCGTTTACTCGTTTATTTAATTTTTCTTTCATTTAATAATCAAGTTTTTAATTAGATTAGTAGCTACTGGCATACTGTATATGTTTCAGTTTGTATGTATACATTTCAAAATATTAATCGAAAGATAATATAGTTTTTTTTTTTTGCTGGTTTGGATTTAGAGTCTTGAGATATGACTGACCATCTGCATGTTTAGCCATTCTCACCAACCAAATCATATTTTCACCATTCTCACTTATTTTGTCTTTTGAAAAAAAAAAGGAAGTCATAATTATTAATTGCACATTACTTCTTCTTTTTGTGAAAAACGTGCTTCCACTTATATAGACTATGAGTGAGGTTAAGAAACTATGTTTTGTAAACATGTTTTACAACCATGATGATGTGACATCGTTAGAGAGGTTTTTTTACAACTTTGAGATACACATAAACTCTTTGGAGATTTCATCATTCTTTTCAGATCATGACACGTCATCCTGGTTGCAAAACATGATTACAAAGACCTGATTTCCTAGCATTTTTGATAGACTATTGCAATGATCCAACCATCATATAACAAGTTGGTGAAAAAAGTGCTTCCACTTAGTGGGGTTTTAATTTTATTCCCTTTTGTGTGTATATAGATATTTTCATGATCCGATTGATCATTTCATTTTCATGTTTAGCCCATTTGAATAATAGTATCAATCGTTCCAAATTTAAAAACAGGTAATTCTTTATGTTTTTATCCACAAGTAATTCAATCATGAATAGCATCCTCTATGCATGTGATATCTCCAAGAAATTATAATATGTAAAAAGATATGTATTATCAAAATTTAAGGAAGTTCGATACCATTATATTAATCATAGATCATATAATACCAAAGAAGTTCATTTGTTGTGAAAATTTTGATTCGATTCTTAGTACTTTGAGTATTATAATGACAATCGAAACATAGTTTATGTTTTTCTGAAATAAATAACAAATAACATATAAGCTTCCGGGTAAGTACAATGTTTCTGGCATATTTGAATCTAACTTTGGTTTTGTTCATATTTTTAATTGTTATTGTCGAGAAAAGAATAATACACACGACTCTCTACTTGGCTTAGGAGGTGTGGGGTTTTAGACTGTAGAAAATGTCTAGATATCAGAAGAATGTAAATCCACACCAATATCCGATTGACAACTGCATAAGCGTGTGTAATCGTAAAATTTCCTAGGTGAAAATATACGTACTAAGTTCACAAATTACGGCATGAAAATTTAACAGAGAGAGATGCCTTGAAAATGTATACAAGAGCTGAAAGAGATTTCAGTTGCAAATTGCAAATGCAACTGAAATCAAATATAAAAAAGCAAAGCAAAGCAAATTACCAGATAAAATCTTTTGAATGGTCTCCTCAGAAAGAGTGGAATCTGCTAATGGTCCGGTAATTAGTAATAATTTCTAATTAAACACAAGTGAATGACAAGGTTAGGAACCAGTAATTGCAACAAATTAAAACATGTCATCTAAGCCTATCAAAACTATATAACTCACGCTCCCCTTAGGAATAGTAAAAGTGCATGTGTATTCGTCCTGATAATGCTTAAGAAAAGTAGCTAAAACTATCAGTGATCATTCAATTAAGTAACTAAACTATCTATAGTCTTGGACAAACATATGCTTATACAGGAACACAACACATAGTAGCCTAGTATAGGACTCCTTACATAAGAAAATACAACCTTAACACAAGCAATGGTCTAATTTGTCGTCCAATCTTCACCAAGTATCGGGCATAATGTACAAGTATTAGAAAAATTAGCCGAATTGGTTTTGGTTCACCGCAGGTAGGGTTCATGCAGAGTCCATTCTTAGACACAAGTAGACTGTCATGCATTGGAGATCCGCTGGCTGTGAAAGAAGAAATATAATTCCTTCCCTGAGGCAATAGATATAATGAGTAGTTCCTCCATTCAGTTTTGAGAGTGCATTTTCACAGTCAAAATTATCTAACTTTTCAAATATTGAAGCATTAGTCAAAATCAAATTTGTTCACCAGGTCCGACTTAGCATGGTGCAAGCAGCGCAAACGCAGAGGCACCCAAATCAGAGAGCCTCGATTCATTTTTTTTTTTAATAGTGAAAATAGGCCCCTATAACGCCCCTTAAATCTCAGAGACTGACCTGTCTCACCCACCCTAAAACAAGCTCAGATGAATTGTACATGTATGGAGACTCTCTAGAACATACTAGTATACGTGTCGTCGAAACCATAAAATACGTCATCTACTTCATGAATGTAATAGTATACATATGGAGAGCATAAATCTACCACTAGAACATGCAAGTAATGCACGATCCATGCAAAGGAGTAAAAATCAGGGCCAGGTAGCAATATGGATTAGATACGACATTACCATCCTCATCCATGAAGTCAACAATGTCCTCTGAGTGAAATCATTTGAGCATGTTCAACATTTTCTGTTTTGTTTCATTGTCCGGTTGAATATGTCGATATATGCATCAAAATGTACCATCATTGACAGAGACCTAAACTGATAGTGAGGAGCGTGTGTTCCTGACTTTAATCTGCCCATTCCCTACAAATTTAAGGTCAAACAAAGCAACAAAAAAGCATAGCTCATTTTCAACCAAATAACATATCTTGAGGGGCGTACTCGTACAATGAACCTAGCTAATACTTTAATGAATCATGCAAGAAAAATATAACACGATAATAGACTTAACTTTGCTGGAAACTTATGCTAGCTAGGCTCATGCAGGAAAATATAAAATTCCAATGGGACTATTTTATATGGGACGATAAAAGGAGTGTTGAAGCACAGTTTCATGCTATGGATGATGATAAAAAAAATGTCATTCTGACCGAATTGAGCAGCTATGTTATAGACATGTGCTCTTGGAATCATTTTGTAGCTTGTGTGAAGAGAGGCAGGAAAATGTCAGCAGCTATTCTTCAACTATGCTTATACGAAATTCATCATATATGACAGAATCTTATAAAAAAAAAGATAAATATTCATCGGGGGGTGGATGAAGCTACTGTCGAATGGCAATGGTTGTATCAGAATGTCAAAGGTGGAAACCTAAGGAAGGAAGGAGGATTAAGAGGCCTGATGAGGAGCTACAAGGGCCAGGTTGTAACAGGGTTTTTTTTTTGGAAAGCGAGTTGGATTTGAAGGACTCCAAAACCTTTATACAAATGAAACAAAAGCAAAAACAAAAATAAAATAAGAAACAAACTCTCACAAGAAAAAGAATTTTAGTGAGAGTGAACATGGTTACTAGGCCTATAGAAATCTTCAACTAGTATCGGCCCAAGAAGAAACCTCTTATTTTTTATCCCTGTCTCCGGAGAGTTTGTAACAGGGGTTGAACCTAAGTAAAGTGGTTTAACTGGCAAGGGACAAAGATATGCATAGAAAATGGTTGGAGAAGAGTGGAAGCTGTGGTGGATAACTTACAAGTGGTTAAGATAATAAGAAACATATGGGAAGTGTCATGGCAACTCATTCAACTAAAGAGTGATATTAAAAACATGACTGACGACCTGATAGAGTTCTAAATGAAGCATGTCTATAGAGTGTAATAGACCCGGGAAAGCATTGCAGGATTTATACTATGTTCAACCCTCCTCTTGAAGAAAAGTTAGCCATGTTTATCGAAGAAGATAGAATTTCAGCTGATCAACAAGAATAGCTTTGGTGGATCAAGTTTCTTATTAGACCGTTTGGTTTAGTTGTAGTGTTCATGAGTTGTAATGCTCGCGCGTTGAGGTTTTAGCTTCGGTTAAGATTGTCTTCTGTACCTCATTGTTCCCTCCTCCCTCCACCTCCCCCTGTACCTCATTGTTCCCTCTCTTTGCAAAGCAACAACGCTTACCACACTGCCCATTTTTTACAATGCTCTTTATTCCAACACCACTCACTACGGCCACTGCCCCTTCCAGCTCCTTTTTCACTACTGCCCCATCTCCTCACCTATAACAACCTGATCCACATCGCGTCTAACTATCTTATTTGTATTGGCTTGATATATCCACCGATCTAAAGCACCCAAAAGAGTCCACAATTAAAGCAAAACTACAGCTGAAAGGGATGTTATCCGGCATGTATTGAGTTTGACTTTCGCATGAAATGAATATATGAACTTCAAAAATGTTAGGAAACCATGTTTTTGTAACCATGACGGCGTGGCGTGATCATAAAAGAATGATGAAATCTCCAAAGTGTTTATGTGTATCTCGAGGTTGTAAAAAACCCTCCTATAACGATGCCACATCATCCTAGTTATAAAACATGGTTGCAAATAAACTTGATTCCCTAGCTTCACTCTATTAACTTAGTTGGGGTTATAAGCTTCACAAAATCATGCAAACCCGTTTTCATATGATGAATTAAATCCCCAACCAACAATTCATGTATGACACCAAAACAAAACATAGCTCAAGTCCTCTGAGAGGTTTAAAAAAAATCATCTGAGCAAATCTATTTTTCAATTTTCCGAAGAAAGACTGCATATAGCAAGGGAGTTCAAAATGGTCACCACCAAAAGTTGCATTTATACCAACACAACCTCCACTCATTTTAGCTCACAGAGATGAGCAATTTCTCTCAATTTCAATAATAAATCCCCACGAGTCTTATACTCATCAAAACACATTTTCCCTCAATATTTCAACATGAATTTTTACCTATGATGAGAAAATTAGTTCCTCCAAGGAAAAATCTTCCTTTCATCGCATCGCCACCAACAAAAAAATCCCATAAACAAATTGAGAGATTTTTTTTATACTAACATAATAAAATAAAATAAAAAATTATCACCACCATCACCTCACATCTTTGTTATTTTTCGCCACATCACCACCACCCATCTCCTCACCCAACATTGTGTTCTAATTGCACGACCTATTTTTTTGGCATGGCCAAGGTGCCAGTTTTTCAAAATAAGCGCCTCTCCTCCTCTACATGGTGCCTTTATTGCCTTTAAGCATTGTGGCACTTTGGCACCTCATCACCTAAGATATTGTTTATAGTTACTGAATTTTCTCAGCCCCTCCAAATTTGGAATTGGGTACGGCTTATTGATTCATTATCAATACATGAATGAATTGGATTAATAAATTTAACAAACTAAGCGAATTGGTGAGAGGTTTGGGGTTTAAAAATTGTGAGGAAAACGAATAGATATTTTAAGAGAAATTCTAAATGTCGAGGGAATGAGCGAGGAAACGAGCGAGGGAAATGAGTTGGCGAGGTGAAAGCCGTTCATTTTCCTCGAAATGCCCGCAAGAATTTTCAACACACGCATCTCGAAGTAAATAAACGGCTTTCACCTCACCACCTCATTTCCCTAGCTCGTTTCCTCGCTCATTCCCTCGACATTTAGAATCTCTCATATTTTAAAGTTATCCCTTAATTATTAAACTTGAACTCAATGTACTCCCAAAATGTTCAAAAATTAGGAGTACCCTAAGACTACACAATGATGACCAAATGTGCTTGAAGTGTGCTTCCCTTAATTTTGTTACTGGCCGAAATACCCAGTTCTTTCGATCTTGTAAAATTAAAGTTAACGTAGGTCTAAATTGTCGAGACCACTTTAGACTACCCCATTTTTGTGCAGAACCCACCTTGTTTCAAAAGATGGTTGCTCTAAGGTAGGATTCAATTAACCTCGAAGGGGGTGGGTGAAGAGTTCGAAGAATTGTTTGATTTTCAATAGAGGAAGAACAATTTTGAAAAAACTATTAAAGATGAAAAAGGCAAAAAAGGATGAAAGGGGAGGTGGCGGTGGCGGTGGTGTTGGTTCAAAAAGAATAAAAAGGGAAGGGGTGGTGGTGGGTTGGGTTGGGTTGGGTTGCTTAGAGAAATGTTTTATTTATTTATTTATTTAATGCTTTAAATTTAGTTCATAAATCTTGACCAATCAATGTGCCTCAAGATACTCATTGATGTCTCCAAATTAATGTGGATCTTTGATTTCATTTTAAAATTTTGGTTTTTTATGAAGTTTTATCAAATATGTTAGGGGTGGTGGGGGGGTACCTTTAGTTTGGAAATAGCAACGAGGGGTAACTCAATAAATCTCAAAAGGTGAAGGAATTCGGATTTGAGAAAAGTCAAAAGGGTTTGTCACAAACTCCATTAGTTTTGATTCATTAACTAATATTAAAAGTTTGCTTGGAGTTTAAGACAAAAAAATATGGTAAGTTTACCCTGCGAGCATCCACTATGGGTATAACAAAGTTAATCCAAAGAATAACAAAAGTAGATGATTGAAATAACAAATAAAGAGCGTCTCCATATGAAGCGCCATCAAATGCGAGAGCCATGTCATCACCCAAGTAAATATTCCCTGGAGGAATGTAATATGTTTTTTATAAGGGGAATTCTAATTGGCGAGGAAACGAGCAAGGAAACCGGCGAGGGAGGGGGTGGAACCCTCCATCCTTCTCGAGATGTGCCCACCCTCCCCCATTTCCTCATCCGTTTCCTCGCTCGTTAGACAAGCCCTTTTTTATAAAATCACTTTGTCAGTAAAAGTTTACTTGGGCCAAGTAAATGTTCTTCGAGTCAACAAAATATTTACCCTTTCAGGGAAAGTTCTCTTGGCGTTTCTTTCAAGCCCATCAACATCCAGTCTTACTTTATAGTAAAAAAAAATACTTGGGAACCTGGATTTTGCAACCATGTTTGTCAGGGAGACGTGGCACAATCTGGGAAGATGATGTATTTCTCGAGATACGTGTAAATATTTTCATACCGTGACACGTCACCCCTAACCAAAATTTTGCAATCAAGATTTGCAACCAGAGCTGTATGGCACAATTTACGAGGATGGTGTTTTCATATCGTGACATATCACTCTGGTTGCAAATTCTGGCTCCCTAGCATAGTTCTATATTGAAATAACAAATATTTTGCTCTTTGGGTTTGGTTCGTTTTTTGGTGTTTGAATAGCGAATATAACCCACCCATATTGAGAAAGTAAACTTTGATTTTCTCTCTCCGTGATTAATGCTTTAAGGATAAGGAACGGATAGCACAAAACTCTTTAAGATTTTACCCAAGCCTGATGTAGGTAAAGAGGTTCGAATACTAATAAGCCTCAAGTCAGTGCCAAAACTATGTGCTATTTCAAACAAGGCCAAAATTGATCACCATGGGTATGCACCCATTTCAAAATTTAATTTCCTTATTAGCCAAAAAAATAAATTAACTTTCTTATATTCTAGATTACTGTAGGTGATATTTATCATCGGGAAATCACCACACCCAAAACATTTAGCTTTGGTGTTATTTAGACCATCTCCAACGGTACAAGATGAATAGGGACAAAACTATCTATCCCTAATCCCTATCCATACGAAATGTCTTAATGTCATTTTGCAAAAAATGGATAGTTTGCAGGTGAGACGCCTTGTTACAAGTCGCCTGACCTGCAACGGCTAGCCCAATCACTAGTTGCTTCATTTGCTTATAAAATTTCGACCATTATCTATATCACTCACTTTTGCAATTCTATCTTAATGGAAACATCTAAACCAATCTTGCAGGTGAAATCTAGAACACCTCATAACCCCAATTTCACTCAACTTGAAAACGAAGCCATGTAACACATCAATTGAAGAATATCTTATTATTGGCAACAATCAATGAGGTTAGAAGATGTAGGAGTGAGTGCGTACATGAATCGTTTATTCAAGTTTTCGATGTAAATTCATTCAACCATCAACCTAGTGCACTCCAACATCGATGGAAAATGATTCAATCAGTTGTAAACAAATTCCAAGAGATTTTTAACCATATAGAACACCAAAATAAGAGTGGAAAGTCACACACTGATAATTTCAAATTCATGTAATTATTTATTGTTATTGTTTTCAAAATGTTGCTTGATATTAGTTTTTCATATTGTTTGTTTCGGTTTATATAGCTTAATTACTGAAAGATGTTCTATAATCAACTAAACAGCGGGACATTCAGACTTTGGGGTATACTCAAAGACCTAAGTAGCGCCAATAAAATAGTGAAACATGCAATGTTGTAAAAAAAAAAACCAATAAAAGAAATGTTGGAGGAGATTTGGACGGAAGCCCATTGGATGATAATTATCTCTGCTACGGGAGGCTCAACATCGACAGAGGTGTCTTTGAAAGAAGACTCAGATCCGTTCGTATTGAAAACAGATTGTTTGAATAAGTTGATATGAAGGAACCAAACAAAGTCCAATCGGCTTAATGATTCTTCTTCTACTCTTATCATTGAAGGCTTTCTCCTTCACGCAAGCAAAAAATTGGACATAACTCACAATTGTAGAGGAGTTAAAGCTGAAGTTACAGACTGCGAAGATGAATTAAGAGATCAGAGAAGACAACATTATGATGATGGATCTTACTGGCTTCAATTCAATTCAGTAACAATATTGGATAGACAAGTAGAACAAAATATTAAAATGGCGACGTGCAAGGACGAACAACACTCCTTCTTACAGATGACCCTATGAATGGGGAGGAGGCGTCCGAATCTGATTTTGTAGCTGGTCTTTAGGTTTAATTTTTGTATGAAATATATTTATCAAGAAATTAGACATGTAGTCTATTTAAGTATGTAATATAATTTATTTCTTACTTAAATGTTTTTATTTCAAACAAATTTGTTTTTTATTCCGTTTGAAGCAAACACAACAATACATGCAAATACAATAACACTTAATAAGATTAAACTACTAATAGTTTCCCGAATTTGCCCATAAATGTTCAATTAGATCATGTTACAGCTATCGATTAGTTTCCTTTGAATGCATCCTATGCAAATTCAATAATGATTACAACACAAGAAAGAATGTGTGCTTCATTGATACTAGTTCTGATTCATGGGCAAACATTTGGAGTTTTCAGGTTCCAAGTTAACTTTATCTTCAATGATTATGTTGTGCAACAAAATACAAGTTGTCATGATGGCAAATAGATCAACTCTATTTCAAAGTCTGGGATGGCCTTTGATGATTGCTCACTTAGATTGTAACACTCCAAATGCAAGTTCAACATCTGTTTAATACCTTCTTGATATTGAGCGAATAATCATTGTTGGTTAGAAATTGGTTGACTAATGGGCTGAATAAGAGTGACCAATTTGGGGTATATCATGTATGAGAGATAATACCCAATGTTGTATTGATAACCATTCACTTCAAAATGAGCCTCATGTACAATACCGTTGGCTATATTTGTTAAATTCCCAACTTCTTTAAAAGCTTAAGTCTAATATAGAAGGCATATCTAGCATATATCAAGGTCGGAGTCGACGGAACGGGTGGAGTGGACTTCTAGTCTCAATACTCCCCCTCAGTGCAATGGCTGAAAAACACCTCAGCAATTGTGTTGGGTGAGAGTCAAAGCTCCGACCTTGAGAATCAAACCTCCGACCTTTTCGAACCAAAGCTCTGATACTACTTATTAGAGCGACGTGCACCTGTGTGCACCCCTTGGTCCACTATACATAACAACGATATTGTCCACAACTTAAACACCATTGTATTAGGCCCCTATCCTGGGTCTTGGTGTTGTGAGATTGTATACAAAATGCATATTTTCTATTAGGGAATGGATCACTTTTTTATAAATCTTCGTGACAACTCCTGCTTACTTGATGTGGGACTATTCAAACCAACACCTCTTTACTTGATGTGGATTATTCAAGCCAACACCTCATTATTTGATGTGAGACTATTTAAGCCAACACTATTCAAGGCGTTGTTGGCTCCACCTAAACTTGGCTCGATGTTCTGCGCATGTTATCCTAGAATGATGTGCTGCCTGCACCTCCTCCTCGTAAGTTCCTGTCGAACAGTCGGCTCTAAACCAGCTTAAATTGTCAACTTTTCTAAAAGCTTAAGTTAATTTAGAGGGCATATCTAGCATATATTAAGGTCAGGATCTACGAAACAGGTTGACTGGACTTCTAGTCTCAATAATATCATCAAATAAGGGTGCATGATCTAAAACGTTGATATCGCTATGGGACCCAACCATATCGAAGAAATGGTGCTAAATCCACAGTGACTCATCTACAACGACTTCAAGGATAATGGCAGGCTTACTCACATGGCTTGTATAAGTTCCAGGCCAAGCTACTACACAATTTTTCTATTGTCAATGCATGCAATCCAAACTTTTCAACGTGCTTGGAAAGCCTCGAGCTTCTGCTTAATGCAACAACAATTGGACATCATGTTGAGTTGGCTTTTGTAGGTGTTGACCACCAAAGATGGCGACCACACACCTACAAAAGTGGTTCAACATCGCTAATGTGATCGGCTAGACAAACATAAGGATTGCTACCATCATCTTTCACAAAGATGAATGGCCTTTCCTCCCAACTGCATCTACGCCTTGTTGAAAGTGGGGATCGGTTTCCTCCAATGCGTTCAAGATGCGGGCAAACAAACATTTATTCATTCGATTGCAGCAACGAAAATAAGATTTTGGATAAGTTGGCTTTGTTGTGAATCGGTCATTCTAGAGTCGTACGTGACTTTATACTATGTTGCACACAATGACTTGCCTTCCTTTACAGGAACCCTCATGAGAATAATCCATATCTTCTCATATTGTTGATATTGGATTGCAACAATACAATGATGTCCTCAACGTGTTGAACATGTCTTAGACAAGATTCATCGTCATCTTTTATTAGCTGAAAACGAGGATTTTTCCCCGTACAAAGAATTTGTAATTAGCAAAAGGGTGAGTAAAAGAGAAGATGAGAGATGAATGAACAAAAGTTTGCAAGGATAAAATGAAAACATTGATTGAGTTCCTTTACGAAGTCATTCAATCATCACATTGGATACCCAACAGAAGTAAATTATTTATTAGTACTGCTAAGATAAGCTTAAACACACAAAATGTATAAATTATTTATTAGTACTATTAAGATAAGCTTAAACACACAAAATGTATTGCACGTCTATCGTGAATGTCAAAAGGGGCGATAGTTCATCTCTACTTAAGCACAAGGGTATCAACTACACAAATTTATTGTACCTATTCTATGAACATCCAAATTTATTTTTGAATTTAAAAATTAAAAACAAAAAATTGTAACTTGTGTTGGTAGCAAGACAGGGTATGGGGCACATAGCGTTATTAAAAACTAAATAACCTTTTGAAAGTTGGTCGCTTGCTATTATCCATGTATAATGAGATGTATAATTTTACCCATTTTGGGCGGATGGATATGAACCAAGATGGATAGAGATGGATGAAGTAATCCATCTTATTCTCCTATCCATCCCCATTGGAAATTGTATTATCTATTACCTTGAAATTAAGACCATCGTCCCATCCATTCAAAGTGTATACTGATTGTCTATATGCAAGAAATAATTGATTGATCCGATAATAGAGAGTTCCCAAAGAAAACACCCCACACAATCTCAAAATTCTCATATCCATCGCCTTCAGGGGACCAAGATGTTATCCATCTTGGCCTCCTATCCATCCCCATTGGACATGGTATATTATCTATTACCTTGAAATTAAGACTATTGGTCCATCCATTCAAGCCGTATATTGATTGTTCATATGCAAGAAAAGTTGATTGATGATAATCACATAATTATAACATTATTACATCTTATTATATTTTGTTAATCCTTATTTTTATCTTATTTTAGATTAATTATTAAATTTTTGTGTTTTTGTAGAATGAGGAGCAATAACAAAGAAATCAAAGAAAAATGCAATGTACAATCCCAGATGGTGACTTCAAAGAAAGTGGAGGTGAAAATAGCCTAAGTTCATAACCTAAACTCAAAACCAAACCCATAAACCCAAACCAAATGCCAAGCCCAAGCAAACCTAAATAATATTCTCCCAATTATCCCATATCTAGATTTGATTTTAACTTGATTCACTCCATGAATCATCCATTTATCTCATGTCTATTCATTTTCTTCATTATCTATAAATACAATAGAGAATGGATGAGAAAGGGGAGGAGGAGAAGGGAATCAATCCTCAATAGCCAAAATCAAACACTCTTCCTCACACAATGATTCTCATCACCATCACCACCTCCCACCGCCACTACCCACCACGAAACAGGGGCATGACAACCATGTTTCACTTCACCTCACCACCGTCCAACAACCACAGCCGCCACCATCATCAGACACCACCTCCATACCCTGTTTCGCACACCCACAGCCGCCACCATCTCCATGTCCCTCTCCCTGTTCCATCATCCACCACCGTCCCTGTCAACGCCATAACCGCCATCACCGCCACTACGAAACAAAGGAAGCAGCAGCCAGCACCGAGCTATCTCTCGACCTCTCTTCGTCTCGGCCTCCTTCCTGTTTCCCTCTTTCACGACCACCGTCACAAGCGGCGCGTCAGCTAGCACACCACCGCTGTGACAGTAGCAGAAACATGGAACATCGCCTGTTTCAGTCACCCGTTCTCGTCCTCTCATCCATCTCTCTCTCGCACCATGTTCTTTTCCTTCTTCCATTCATCACCTCCCTCTCCCCTTACTCTGTCTCGGAGTCGAGGCTCATCAGGAAGGCAGAACAGGGCAACACCGAAGCAGAGCTCGCATGCCATCGTCGAACAACCACTCTGCCATCTCTTGGTTCCCTATTTCTCTCACCCTTCCTTCATCTCTCTTTTGCTTGCAGGTTCATTGAATAATACGCTTGCGAGGACGAAGGGCTTGCTGGAAACGAAGACCAGGGAAAAGTTGGCGGGAACCATCTGTATTTCAAATAGTTGGTTATTGGCACCCCCGATTTCTCTCTAAGCAGCCACTGTGCATTTGCAGCATTTTCTCGAGATGCGCATTCGTGCTCAGATGGATTCCACTGATGTCGTGACCACCACCACCATGGAGAGCTAAACCCTTCGCCAAGGCTAAGATGAAACCAATTGGGTTTCAAGAGTTTGTTCTAGTTTGACTTTTTTTTTTATTATGTGCTTAACTGCAAAATACATTTAATTTCTGAGTATTAGTAAATTACTTTCACCGATTATATCGGATTTGATCTAGACTAGTCGGTAGTTAGAGTTTTCTTTACTAATATTTAAAGCATTAATTTTAATTGGTTAAGTTAAACTTGTGATTGAGTGTGTCGTAATAAGACACTCAATGCTAGAAGTTGAAACTTAATAAATTAGACTTGTGATTGAGTGTGCTGTAATAAGACACTCAATTCTAGGAGTCTATAATTTATGCTGAAGTTAATTGTGACTTGGATTTTAAAATTGAATTGTTCTTAACGATCACATCATCGATGCAAGCAAGGGATTCTCATCCCTAAAGCTTCTCGCTTTAGAAAATAATAAGTTAGATTAAAATAACTTGAAAAACTGAATTGGTGGATTCAATGCCTTGGTTTCCCTTCTCATATTCTTAAAACTTTTTATTTTGCTTTTTAATTTGATTTTTAGTTTAGATATTTTGATTGTTGTAACCCCATTTAAATTAGTTTAAGTCAACTCTGAAATTCAAGTGCATCCACTTTCCTCATGGGATCGACTCGTACTTGCCATTGTCAACCAGTAAGACATCGTGCACTTGCGGTTATTACAAGTGGGTCAAATTGGCCTATTTATTTATGTTAGTTAAGCCCGCATCAATTGATCCAATAATAGAGAGTACCAAAATAACATTCCATGTAATCTCAAAATTCTCCTATCCATCCCATTGGGTGATCGATATGTTAGTCATCTTGGCCTCTTATCCATCCCCGTTCCCAGAACCCATTAAAAATCAGAACTGGTCAACACACCATAAACTGATAAGGATGCAGTCGGCTAGGTTCAAACCCATGACCTAGTGGTATCATCCAGCAAACTCTAACCATTGAGTTGTCACACCATTGGAAGATTGATCCTATAATCAAGGATTGTGATTTCGTTTTTTGAGTTTATTTCGGTATCTTGATTTAAAGAAATATTTCAGTTTGTAAGAAAAACTTAAATTTTTCGAGGATACATAAAAAAATATATAATGAATTTCGAGGGTGTATAAAAATGTGAAAAAATAGATGCAAGCAAATAAATTTATTAAACATATTAAACGAAGCCTAAATACCAAGAAATGAAACAAACATGAAATCAATATATAACTAGAAAATCAGAATTTCAAAAATCAATATAATAAATGATAATTAGAAAATCCGGGGAGGGGGTGGTTTTAAAAGTCAATAAATAATTAAAAGAATTGATAATACGAAATAACTCTGAAACTTTTTGAAAAAAAAACCCTCGAAAAAATTTAACTTGTTTTTTTGTTATTTCAAAAAAATGGAAATTTCCCGTGCAAAATCACATTCCTTGCCTATAATAGAGAGTTCCAAGAGAGAACACCCACCTAATCTCAAAATAAAATTAAAAAAAAAAATCCCTTTAGCTTACAAGGATAGGTCTGAGATTTTATTCATAAACAAAGTCCTGAACTATATGATAACTCACGTACAATGGGTCCTCCACACCACATCAATATAGTGATCAGATCAACACTGACGTACAGTACAGCCACTGCATCATACACGTGTCCAATAAACAAAACAGGGCCCGCACATAGAGGAGATCCGTCCCCTTCATAATCTGCCAATCACATAATGCCAAGAACCCAACTCTCCTTTTCAGCTTTTCTCCTGTACAAAGTTGAAAACCTTTCATTCTATTATGTGGTGATCAAAACATATACTTGGTCACTTCAGCACCATTGAAAATGTTTGACTGGCTTTGACCTGGTACCACCATCAGCATTGACTGTGAGGAGGTATGTTGGAGATTCCTTGTCTATGGAGCTCTGAGAGAACACTTTCTGTTGATGGAGCTTTCAGACCCAATGGCAATGGTAGCCATGGCTTGCTCATTGCCTCATTTACGACCTTGTCGATTTGCTCCTCATCCTGTGTATTACATTGACATTGAACTAAGTTATATAAAACCAACACTACAAATAATTGTAATGATGTATCTAGCTAAGTGATGAAGGATCAAATGAGCTATTATATCTAGCTAGCAACCTTGTCTTTTGCAACATTTCAACAGAACTCATAATTGAGTTTAGTGGAGGGAACACGATTCATTGAATTTCACTAATCAAACATCAGACATGTTCCACTGGACTTTGAAGCAAAACTTGTATCATTCATGATTCACCTGACCACAGGATATTCGAGATAAGATTTTGATATCGATAATGTCTGTGAGATGGATTAAAAAAAATGGAAAACCTATATAGGACAATTGTATGTGGGGATAAGGTTTGTCCTCTTTCTCTGATCGGTAGATTGATTTGATTAACATTGTCTTTTCAATTAGAGGAATGGTCCCATTGTTGAATCATCCTAAATTTTTGTGGTTAAAACTTGAAAGTAAACATTGGATTGACTCACAATGATCCAGACTAGAACCTATGACAATCTAATGATCAGTTTGATAAAAATGTCAATGTAGGTTTCCAAATTCTACTAGCTCACTCAGAATACCATTCTAGGGATACATGCAAGCAATAGCTAGTCGATGACAATGGATGCATGGGTTGTGTGAAGTATGAAGTGATCCCTGTGACTCAAAAGATGAAGTTGCAAACAAAAAAGTAATCAACATATGTGACATCTGGTTATGATGAACCTATGTGTGAGATACAATTCAAGTACTAAAAATAACACCTCACTGAAGACCTAAGATACCAATATGACGTTGTATAGAACAAGTGCGGCAGTTGAGAAATGAAATATGCAACGATCAACTGTACTGAGAATGGGAGCTTTAACTAAGAAGCAGTTCTATAGAACACAATCACTAATGGAGACAGATGCACAACAGCCACAACTAGACTCAAGAGTAAATTTGCTTTAGTGTAAATTATGAAATGATTTGCGATGATATAATCTCCAACCCATATAGTAATAAACATAATAAATACAAAAGGCTTTGCTTACCAGATGAAAGTCGAGTGAGCTCTTTGGAATGTTGTTGCTGTCTTCAATTGAGTGAAAGTAATTAAATCCATAAGCATTCTGTACCTGAGCAAACAATAAATGATCATGTTATGATGAGAGCTGCATTTAAATAGTAAACTCAGCAAGCATACATGTGTTTGCAATATCACCTGCGGGAAGTTGGAGTATGGAGCTTGAGATTGTGGTATCATAGGGTAAGACCATGCATCAACATGCATCTGATATTTCATATGTAATCAGGTAATATTAGTTCATTACTTTCTCGACAACACTAAGACTCAAGACTCAAATCACGTCTTATAGCTATGCATGATGAACTAGTGCATTCTAGCAGTAAAGATTATGACATTACCCCAGGATGTGTCTTCCAAGGCCAAATATCTGGACGATGATGCCACGCGGGGTAGCTAGGGTGACCCCACATTTGGCCACCAGAGAGATGGGTGCTAGGATGGCCCCATACAGGATAATACTGGCTTGCTGGGAGACCATGATTAGGATGGTATGTGGGATATGCAATGATGGGTTTTTGTGCATAAACCCTTTGCATGGGGTCTATTGGATGTTGCCATCTTCGATCGTCTTCCTTTGGCAAAATGTGCCTTTTATGCATCCGATACTTCTGCAAAAAATCAAACCATTCATAGTTTAGAGGTAGATTATAGTTGGCAATGCATACCAAGAATTATATTTTGTCCAAAGACCAAGCTTACCTACACCTAGTGATAATAATTGCATACTAAAAGTCGTAACCGCTAGAGATCTTCAAATTCTAATGAGCCAGAATCCCTAGTTCCAATGAGGAACATACTGAATTATGTGTCCCTCACCCATTCTCACTTCTTGAAACAGGTCTTTTCTTCTAGTATAGCAACTCGTTAATTGGAACTTTCAGTGAACAGAACAGAGAAAAACTACGAATTCTGGCCATAGAAGTTCTCATTTACATTATACTTTTAGTTGGAATGTTTTTCAAAACTAACCTGGAGGTGGCTTGCCACATTATGCCTTGTCAATCCCTCCACTTTCATCAACTCTAGGATCCGAGAAGGAATGGCTTGGTCAACACCCAGTTGCTCCACTGCCTTCACAAATTGTTTGTGCAGCTCTGGTGTCCAGTCCACCTGATATCCCGACAAATGCATGCATAAGTTAAATAATTTTCGTTCTCAGATATTACTTGGAATCGGACTTATCAAAATCTTTGAAGAGGAGATTATACAGTACAAAGAAGAGCGGATTTACCCTTCATAAACCAAATACCTTCATCTTCTTCCTATTAGCTTTGCTCCCACGTGATACTGGTTGTGGAGATGCCTTCTTTGAGTTTTCATTCTCACTACTTGAGTTGACAGTACTGTCCTTGTATAGTTGCTGAGATAAACTGCTTCCAATTTTAGATACATTAAGTGAGTCCTCCTCTTTGACAGCATCAACTCTGCGTCCCGCAATACTAACTTCTGCGACTGAAGTGTTACAATTAGTTTCTGCAACTAAGTTGTTGCAAGTAGTTTCGACTGATTTTGATTCTTCCTGTAGATCCCCACGCTCTTTTTCCAATGAGCAATTCAGTAGGTCTTGGCAATCCCCATCATCCAATAATATGTCTCCTTGCTTTAACTGTGGAGTTGAAGGTGCTGGAAACCTATCACTTATGGTTGGCTGCTCATGGTCACATTCATGGGCTTGCCAGGAATCATCAGTTTCTAGCAAGTTTTTATTATCAGCTTCATTACTGTCTTGTTGAAGCTGAAGCATTGAATCTACGGTCTCTTTTATTGGCTTCAATGATTTCGGGACGGCACTTTCCCCACCATTAAAAGCCTGTTCAGGACAAATTGCTTAGATCTTCTTTATCTTATGAACGAGGCGTTGCCATTCAGTGCAGCATATTGGAAAAGACTATAGTTGAGACTGACCTTATGTACGACATGTTGCCATATATTTCTGAGTTTGTCTTCAGATAATGGTTTTGGAAGGAACTCAGCTGCACCAAGCTAAAAGAATAACGCATTTTCAGAATAGATTAAAAAAAAATGCTATTTTATAAATTAATACATTAGGGTGAAATAAGAGGATACATCAGAAAACTCACTGCAATGCATTTCATCATGGTGCTCAGACATTGAATGTTTGAAGTCACTGTTCCACACAAATTTTCCATATGAGTTACTTTGGCAATAGATGTTGATTGAAATATCATTACAAAAGGAAATCCTCTTATTCTTGTGTTACACACTCGTTGACATTGATGAATTTTGTGTCATAGTATATTAGAGCAATAGTGTATAACTTGAAATACATCTAATTTGATTCTTACTGATGGTGGGTAAGTCCTTAGCTGTTTCTAAGAACTTGAAACATCCATGCTGATTGCCCGTACTTACCTGCAATTCCAGTAACAGGATTAAATGAATTTAACAGAATACTTGGACATGCTGAATGTGTTATGCAAATCTCAATGTCTGAACTTCATGATTTTCACTCTTTCCTTACCTCTAATATAGCAACATGAAAGCTCTCAGGTTCTCTTGAGATTGCTGTCAATGCTTCATTCTCATTGCAAAATATGTCGACTGTAAGATTGCACACTATGTTAACAATACAAAACTGATAAAGGAGTCATGGAGTAAACCTCATAGATGCACAAATATTGGAGAAATACTATTTAGATTAGAATTAAAAATTACAAACATGTGGTCATATTATTGATATCCCTCACCCCATTTTCAAAAGAATTACCACTTTCATTCTCCAAAAAATGTATCAGGTAACCAAAGAGAATGTCATAAAATGGAAGCCCCTACTGAAAAAACTAAAGTTGAATAGTTTTGTAACAATTTCCCACAAACTCTATGAAACAATGTTATTTACGCATCCTTTTAGTATCATGAAGAAAGGTATTGAACTTAAAACTTTAGTGCTACAACTCTTTTTAATTTTATCAACTAAAACTAGATATGGTAATCAAATTGTTTAGTGAGAATTACATATGACTATTCTAAGGTGGTGGGAGTTGAAGATAACTTTTCAGGATAAAGACATGTATAATCCCTTACCATAAGGGTTAGAGAAGAGTGCAAAAGGTAAACAGATATATGACTCACTAGCTTCAAGACTGAGAAATTGATATGTAATTCAAGGTAAGAAGACATTAAAGAAACTTAAAGAGAATCTAACCAATATAGTCCATCTCTTCAAGCTTAGATTTTATTTCCTCAGCGGAACTGCTATCTTCGTCGAGGAGAAGAATCCTAAGCCCTTTAGGAAAATCCTTCCACCCCAATAGATCATCAGCAGTGCAAACCATACTTTAATTTGGCTTAGGCATCATTTCTTAGATCCTCAAAGGGTGCATGAAAATTGACGATTTATGAGAAGTGCTATAAACTCTGCAATACCCAGAAGAATAGATCATCAAACCATCATACTTAAATAAATAAAAAAAGTCAACATTTAAGGGTCTTCGTTTGTTTTGATTTTGCTTGATTGCAGATGCAAAAAAAATATATATGTAAAAAAATGGGGTGGGATCACTTTCACAAAAAGCAATAGTGATTTGTCCATACAGAATGAATCTCTCATGCTCATCTTCTTTTTTCATGAAATCAACATTGGATATACTTCAATGAACTTAGATCATTTGCCAAAAAGCAGACCCAATTATGAAAACAGACATAATTCATACTCAAAACACTATTATCCAATGCTGAATCTACATCAATGATCTTAGAGAAACTCCTGTTTGATATAATTCACAATTTTAGCTTCTCTTAAAAACTAGATACATACTCAAACAGGTACAACCAAAATGAAGCATTGTAAAATAGGAGAATACACCATTTTAATTCAATGGCTAACCATGTTGAATATCAGATTCATAGATTAATAAAGGACTAAGGAGTTGATTAGCATACAATCTATTCAAATCTCAACCAATAATTGTACAAACAAATCATGAAGCATCTTAACATATATGAGTTCAAAAGACAAGAAAGTGATAAGCAAAGAAACAACCAAATCCAGTGAAGAATCTGAAAAAGAACAAAAAATAATAATAAAATAAAATCAAACAAACACAGCTTCACATTCCAGCAAAAAAAAAAAAATACACTTGCATGCTTGAGAACCCAATAGAAGAAAACCCCACTGTCATAAAACATCAACTATATAATAAGAAAAAAGATTGAACCAGAATAGACATCTATAACATAAAAAAACATCAAAGAAGGATAACTTTGGAGGGGAAATATAGAGAGAGATCAGTTAAGGCAAAAGAAGTAAAGAAATAAATGAAGAAGATGGATTAAAAATACCAACTAGAGAGCATTTGGAAATAGATGTTTATACTTTATACCACCTTTGGTGTGTGTAGACAACTAACAATCTTCTTTATTTCTACCATGAACTTCCATATTCAGCACTCCCTCACTCTTCATTAGTGTAAGAAATATCAATGGGAGAGAGAAGTTTGAGTGCGGTTGATAGTGTGGTTCATACATACACAGTTGCTGTCAGTTAATCTGGACCACAGAATATGCAAAGTCCCCAGTAAAAAGGTCAATGATCTTTTCACCTCTTAATCATAAATTCATAATAGATAGATACTACTTACCAAGGAAAAAAAAAAAAAGATAATCAGAGGCACCCACAGATTTAAGTAGGGGTGGCAATTTGTGACCCGACACAATTACTTGTACGACATGACTAGTAAATTAGTTGATTATATTGATCAAAGTGTGGTGTGATTAATAATGGTGTTAACTTAACACAAACCTATTAATTAATCGTGTGCAATTTGGGTTTGGGGCATTGGAAAAGTTACCGGCTATAAGGTCTGGGGAGCAGGGTATTTTTCAGTTAGTGGCAGCATGTAATGATTTTGGACCTGGTGAGAATATGGATATGGGCGAAATTTGGTGAATGTTTGTGATGTTTTGGATCAGCAGCATGTTCCAATGGACACGGTGGTGGTGGCTTCATCGAGGTTTGAATTGAAAGCTGATTTAAAGGATGTTGGTTACTCAAGTAGTGAAATTAAGTTGGTGGTGACTAAACAAAAGACATTGGTGCCTAGTTTTGTTCGGTTTTAGTCGAAGCATGGCATTTTTGTGATTCCGATACCATTTAAGGAGAGCTATGGAAGTGATCTGGTTGGTCAGACTCACACGGTAAATGAACAGGAGATTGATACAAATAAGTCTGATGAAAACAAAGGGAAAGATAACACTATTAGGTCAAGAACACTGGCAGGTTTAAATGAAGATTACATAGGTTTAAATGACATAATCGAAAAGAAGAATTTGAGAAAAGGAAATACGTTGGGTCAAGAACACTATGAGGTCTCTAAAGAAGAACATGAGTCAGGTCTTTCAAGTGAAGATATTGCAAGAGAATTGGCTGCTAAGAATTTTCCAAACGCATGCACCAAAGACTTCAGACATAGTTCTCGAAAATCCTCTAGAACTAAGAAACGTAACAAAAAGTACATATAATGATCCATGGGTTTTGGTCAGGCTAGAAAGGGTCCGAACAACTTGTCTTGGTTCAACCTCTTATTTTCCCATTGTAATGCGATGTTTCTATCCAAGCAAGTTTTGGTGATGTTTCCAGCAACTTTTCAATTTATGTTTGAAGCAATTTTTTATGCCGAAGGCAGGGGATATGCAATTGATGTACAACAACAAATCTGGCTTGCTTTTGGTGCAGATTTTCCACTAGTCTAATATGTTTTGTTTAATGCAAAATTGTTAGTTTTTGGACTGTTTTTGGCGTTGTTTCCAGCAGCAATTAAGCTTATGTTTGCAACAGTATTTGGTGCGGACGGAAGTGAGTATGCAGCTGATTTACAACAACAAGTTAGGCGTTCTTTTGGTGCAAATTTTCCAACAGCCTAATTTGCTTTGGTTGGTGTAGAATGGTCTGGCAAATGGCTCTGTTACGTGCAGATTTTTGTGCTAAGGGATCAAGCGATAGCACTAATGATTTTGGGTTATCAAGGTTTTGGTTGTCAGTGGTTTCATGTGGGTTGTTTCTAGTTTGGGAGTGGCCTTGCTGTGAATCAGGACCTTCTGTCTTCAAATGAGTTGTGTGAGCTTGAAATGATTTATTGTTTTATTTTTTCGAGCAAAGTCGTAATGTACTCCCGATTTTGTAACTTTTTTTTTAGAAGTAATAAATGAGAGTTGAATGAAAAGAATTTTTTTTTTGTGTCTGGTACACATGCTGCCACATCAATGAGTACAAATATTTTAGTTACAAAAAATTGATTAAGAATAGAGTTTTTGCAATTGAGGACCAACTAACTGTATGAATGTCTAATATTTAGTATAAATGGTCTTGGATACGTTTATAACACTGAAATCTATTTGAATACAAACAAAGTGTAAGTCATTAAGGAATTCAAAAGTGATAAGCCGATGAGACCGTCGTGTGAGGGAGGGTAATTTTCCCATCGTGTTTAATTGATTCACTTGAAATAGAAGACAAGTGAAAAACATTTTATTTGATTAAAAAATAAGTTTTTGTTGAAAATTAATCGACCTACGAATTGGGTATTTGTAGAAAGGTGTAAAAAAACTATATCAAGTTCAAGATGTAGTTGAAACCCCAATTTTTTTTTTCAAGCATGCAAATTGTGAGAACAAAGATAACACACAATAGTGCAATCAAACAACTTAGCTAAGCATGCAGAAATCAAAATAAAAGCATGTGGAGAAGAAAGCAAATCGTGACACAAGGTATGATATAACGAGGTTCACCTAAATCAGAATTTTATGAGTTTTGATTGGTTACTCCCTCAGTCGAAGGGCATACACTACAAACATTTTTTTTATTGTATTCTCCATGAACAATAATATGAAACTAGCTCATTCTAACGAGAACTCATTTCTCGAAACTACAACCTATGACCTCTCAAGGTCAAATCAAAACTCACAATAGAGTTCAAAACCCACAATAAGGTACAGATGAATTACGATAAGGTTAAACTAAGATTTATCTCATCTAGTGAAGTTATTTGTTAGATAGAAAGATAATATGCTTCTTACAATCACTCCATCATTCAATGGAAGAATGGTGATGTCATCTCAAGATGAGATGAAGTGGTTGAAAGTTTAACAACTCTCCAATTGAGGCATATAACAATACAAATCTTGCTTCAACCTTTTATCGATTCTCTCATTTTTTTTAGACAACCTTTGAAACCATCGAAAATACTAGGAAATCGGGTTTTTGCAACCAGAGTGACATGCCATGATCTTGAAAGAATAATGAAATTTCAATAGTGTTTATATGTATCTTGAGGTTGTAAAAAGCTCATCTGGTAATGCCACATCGTGGTTGCAAAACCTGATTCCCTAGCCTTACTCTAAAACCATAGACTTCATGTGTGATAATTAATTAGTTTTGATGAATGAGACTAGGGGGTGACTATTTTTATTTTACTTTTCATTGAAAACTTTGTGAGTAAAATGCTTGAAATAAATATGGTTCACAAATGTTTCATGGAATGAACCACCTTTGTACTTATTCGGCATCACTTTAATACAAAACTCCAATAAAAATATTTCGAATATAGATTTGAAAATGTGTACTTGAAAGCCAAACTATTACTATTAAAACATGTAAATAGAAAGGTATTTAAAATATCTTAAGGAATAAAGTGCACAAAATGAATAAGTGAAGAGAGATTCTAAATGTCGAGGGAATGAGCGAGGAAACGAGCGAGGGAAATGATGTGGCGAGGTGAAAGCCATTCATTTCCCTCGAGATGTGAGTGAGAAAAGTCAATGCACGCATTTCGAGGGAAATGAACGGCTTCCACCTCGCCACCTCATTTCCCTCGCTCGTTTCCTCGCTCATTCCCTCTACATTTAGAATTTCTCATAAGTGAAAGTAGAGAGACAATGCTACGCAACACAATACCACACAACACCAACTGTTTGCTTCCTCGGTGGATGGATATTTCAGAAGCAATACCTACTGATGAAGTGGTTGGCCTTATAACCCATCAATACTTGTACAAGTCCCATGGAAGTTGGCAAATACACCATTATCTTTTGTTTTTTTTTTACATATGCAATTCCTTACCAATAATTTGCTCTCAACTTCTAATTTGCATTTGATATATACATTTTTTTCTTCTTGTGCATAGTTGAACTTATGGATATTATACCAACAAAAATTAACTTATATTATAATTTATTTTGATTTCGGATGAGGAATTCTTTGAACCTTGAGTCACTTGATGATTTGTATTACAAAACTTGTTTGAAGAATTTGAGAAAAAAAAGGTGTTGCACTTGTATTTGTGAATGTAGATGTGCCACCATGCTTAGAGAGCTCGGATATTTATTTATTGGGTTAATTAACTTGTCCCCCCTTCCAAATAAATAGCTAATTATAGATTATTTCCTATAATATATTGTATTTAGATGCCCCTCCGGACTAGCAATCCATATTCATTGATTGTTACTGCACACTCTCTTTGCAAATGGATACTGTTTTGATGCTTAAAATAACTCTACATGATCTAACGACCATGATTGAACATTTTTCAACAGTTACAATCACTGACGTGGTAGCATCAAGATGCGTAAGTTTTGACTGAACATGCGAACTGAAAGTAACTGCTGTATGTTGGGAGGGAGGAGAAAATTCACTTGGATTCCTCTCTATTTAATAAGCAGCAGACAATGATTCCATGAAAGTTTTTAAGGCAAAGGTGTTTAGAGTAGCCAAGGGTTGAGAAGTTGCATGGTTTAAGTCCATATATAAAGAGTTATAGGTCCAACTTCTAGTCATCTGCTCTAAAGCTGTGCTGAACCAGAGGGCGTTCTTAAATTAAAATCCATTATAGGGGACTTAATTATTATCAAGATTTTGTTTTAGGGGTAATGTTAAAAAAAGTTATTGTATGGAACACAGACCCCCATGAGAACATTGTGAAGAGTTCACTCATGTTGGCCATAACAAAAAATGCAACCAACATTCAAATGTACATGTTGCAAAGCTACATCATGTTCCACAAACAATCATATCATATAAAAATAACTATTTATTGACACAAAGTGGTTCCAACACCCCATGAAGCCATTAACAGACCACCAAAAACCCAGAAAATGGTTCCAACTCATCTCCTAAATAATGCAATTAAAGTGTTGGAAGTGATTTAGTCTATATCAACTATGAAAGGATGCACTCCTAAAAAATTAGTCTATATCAAATGTACATCTTGCCATGTGTATTTCACCATTGCAATCAACTAAGAAAGGATGCACTCCTAAAAAATTAGTCTATATCACATGCCTACCCCTACATCTCTCTCTTGTGAAGGATATTCAACTGGTGCAATGTACATTGCAGAGTTTTATTATGTAGTAGGACCATCTGGTTGAGCATTGGGCCTCTGTGGATTTGTTCCTAATTTGATTGAGCGAAAGTTTCAATTCCCTACTCACAATTATTTGCAGCTTTAAAAGGTAAATATGGTTTTTATAGGATCTCAGAACCCTTAAAGATGCCACAAACTGAGTTTGAACTCACGACCTAGTGATATCATCCGCCAAGCTCTAACCGTTGAGTTGTCATGTCACTCGCGATCTTTTAGACCTCATGTACTAGTAGATTATATCTTTTGTATTACCTAATATTGCACATATCAAATAGTTGTACGTGTGAATTTCACGAGACCATTGTACCTATGTTACTACATTTTACACTTTACTACTTTGGCAACAATTTTAAATTGGTAGGACTTTTTAAATTGTTCACTTTTCTTTATGAGAACTTGCTGGTGATATTATGTGATGTTAATTTGTGACCATGTAATATAAGAGTATCCTTTTTCGTTTTTGACTTTGACACATAAGGACAAGTTGGTCATGTTAGATGGCTTGTCAAATTATTATTCATTCCCTATTGGAATTAATGGGCAAAGTAAAACTAGAAAAATTTTGGGTATGGGAAACAATTTAAATTTCTCCAAAAAATATTATTCAATTTTTTTTTTAATTTAGTAACTATTTATTGATGAAAATTTTTAAGTTACAGAAAATTTTTAAAATAAAATGAGCACATGGATGCAATACACAATTTAAAAAAAAATGCTTTGATATATATCAGGTCTCAATTTTTATTTTATTTTTTTAAGTGTAAATTAAAACTGGTCACATACTCAAATCGCAACTACATGGGAATTGTGCCTTCTCAATAAGTAAGTTCTGAGGTCAAATGTTTTGTAAGTTTTAGAAAGTGTCATATATATTATTATAAAAATAAAAAAAATTCGGCTGTTAAAATCATTAGGAGTTGTAACAATCAAGCATGCATTCTGAATCAAACAAGAAAAAGGAAAAGAGATCCATGAATTTCAATTAGGGTTATTTTTCATTTGACTCTTATTAGTTTATAACTATTCATGTTTGATCTTCGTTAGTTTTTGTATTCCAGTCCAACTCTCATAACTGTGAATTCAATTACGTTGACTCACAAATTCCATCTAAAATTTTTAAAATGATCAACTTATCCTTATACATGTTGTTTGCTGTTTGCACATGTTTTTAAAATAACCAATTTTTTTTGACAAATATAAGAGTCAATTATGAATTACGTTGACTCACAAGCTCTATCCAAAATTTTTAAAATGACCAACTTACTCTTATACACGTGGTTTGCACAAGTTTTTAAAATGACTAAATTTTTTTTTAACAAAGACGAGGGCCAATTCAGAATTTGTTTTTAAAAAAAATAATTATTTTAAAAACACATGCAAACCATGTGCATAAGGATAAGTTGGTCAAATTAAGTTGAACCATGAACTCGTGATTTCATCCGCCACAAATCTACTGCCGAGCTGATAGCTGATTGGCGTCATCAAATTAAGATAAGATCAAATAAGATAGTGATAATCAAAGTCCTTGATCAATTGATCCATTCAATGTTTTTATTTGACTTGCATGCCTTCTATGTATATCCTTGAAAAAGGAGTGGTTGCAAGTCTCTCTATATTGGAGGGGGGAAATAAAGACCAGTTTAATGCTCTTGAACCATTCATTAAGGATAATCACAAATTAAAACTTTTCTAGATACAAATGCCAAACAAATAAACGGAAACTCATATTTTCAATACAAAGAAACAAAATTAGGGACAACAAATTCCAATTTGAGTTGATTAGCATCTTCAAGCTGATTAAGACATTATCATTCATGAAAAAAAGTTGTTCATAGGAAGGCTGCCCAATCGACATATTTGATATTATGTAATTATTCATTTTCTACGGAAGAAATTGAACTTGATCAATCAGTCCCCAATAATAATTTCTTTCATCAATGATGAGAAATTACACCGCACTGGAGACTAAGTATTGATACTAGGGTATTTTTGGTTTGTCATTTTCCTTGGAAAATAAAATCTATTTCTCTTGTTATGTAGATTTTCGTTGAAGAACACATATCGATGAAAGTGCATGTCCTTCTTGAAGTGTATCTATCTATCTATCTATCTTCTTTAATTTCTTTGGAAGATAAGTGTTCACTCACCTAAATGTCTCATTCTTAAATGACTTCCAAATGTCAAGTCTCTTTCATGTTGAACTAGCCAGCTAAAGAGGTAGAAGGTAGATAGCATCTTCTTTGTCACCCCCAACAACATTTCATAATACAACTCCACCTACCTCTCTTTTTCATGTTTTCTTGCTTATCTTAATCCTTGATTAAGAACAATATATACTAAGCAAGCATCTTTTTTTTTCTTCTCAATTTCTAAAGTTTTAACCAATTAACCACTAATTAGTAGCTTTATTTAGTTGGTAGCTTAATTTTCATTTGTACTAATTTTAGTTGCTGCTTCACTTTCATTTTTTACATATTATCATTGCAAAGAGAGCTCCAAAGTTGCCATTTGGGCAAATTAATTAAAGCTCTTTCATATCGATGGACGTGGAATATACTTGATTTCATTGCAGAAATGAGGTTAGAGAATCAGGTTTTGCAATCAGGGTGATGTGACAATATTAGAGGATTTTTTTACAATATCAAAATATATACATAAACACTTTGGAGATTTCATCGTTCTTTCAAAATCACACTATGTGACCTGATTGCAAAACCTGATTTCCTAATATTTTCGTATTTTTTTTCTCCTACCACTCCATGTATGCATGAGCACCTCAAGTACTACTAGCTACACAAATGAATCAAAATCACCCTGGAATTCATGATGGTTTAAGATTTGCAATGATCCACCAACTAAATGATGGCATGGTCCTATAAAACTGATGTTGGTAATAAGTCATTTTGGTTGTGCTATAGCTATATATGTTGTTTGAAATTCTAAATGCCTAATGATGGAACTAACTTGCATGCCACTTTTGAAATATGTACATATATAGATGAAGATTTTACTTGAGTGTATGAAGATTTTAGCAATGAAGAAATATTTGATTGGACTTGTCTCCATATTTTGGTCCACTGGCCTGTCTACCCTTCCCACCTACAACACCTTCATACACTTTTTAGTACAACTGATTATGAACCCTGTGGACTATTTCAGATGCAGATAGCTAGGTTTGGTGAAATGCAAACTTGATTTACGTAAGTAATCGTATCAATGTGGTTCATCATAATAACGTTGTTGACTCAGATCGATGAAATGATTAGAGCTCAAATGCGAAAGAGACATGCATGTGTTTATAAATGTGTATTTAAAAATTAACATAATACTATGCAATAGAGTTTCATAATTCAATGGATTTCTTCCTCTTTTCATCGATTCTTGATGGAGGGAGGAGATATCGCATAAGATTTTACCTGTGCATGACTGAGTTCTTTTACACTTTTTTTAATTGATTATTTATTTATTTATTAATCCATGCTCGAAAGCTACATGACACCCTATAGGGTTAACCAAACCATGCCCGAACTCGAGACTTCTTGCAAGGAGAGTGGATGTCCGACCGACTGAGCTACAATTGGCTCTATGCGAGATGGAGGCGACGAGGATATTAAGTTCTTTGACACTTGGCTCTATTTAGGACCAATGTTTGATTGAGCTAGAGTTGATTTCGTACGAGTGGATCTCGAGTCTGTGACAACTTTGAGATTCATTGTTTGGGCCTTATTATCCTGGGCCAAGCTCTAAGACCCGTGCCTATAGAGTTGGTGTGTCTTGGGCATGGATGCCTAACTTACGGGCTAAACAGTAATCTTGCGCATAAATCTGCTTGGGAGTACGCTAAAGCCTTTTACGTATTAGGATTAACCCATGCCACGTGTACGACAATGATTGAATGACTGTTTGATGTCTCATCAAATACCAATCTAGTTAACATCGTGGACTTAATTAAGAAAGATATTAGAGTTCTCAAATGCCAAATAGATAGGTAGTGTGGAGAGTTGGATACTTTGTACAACCCCATCATTCAGGCGTTTAACATTCCGGTTAGCTAATGGAGTCTTATTCATCATTGAAAACGATATTTCATAATAATCATTAACAAGATACTTTGGCTTCATAATCATTAATTACTTCATCCATCCTTCTTTACCTTCATCATCTTTCTCTATCGAATAAACAACATTATCATTATCATGTTATCATAATAAGAATGCAGGAACTGCATCAATACTTACCTAAAACAAAATAGTTTCTTCCAACCATTAATCCTATAGAAACTTTGTTATAAGCAGCATTAACTGAACTCCATAAAATGGATTACACAGTCTGCACTCACTCAGACAAACTGCACATAACATCTCAAAACCCATAACCTTTCAACTGTAGTGTCGAGAGATTTACCAGTTCCTCCATTTAAACAGATCCAGTAGTGGGCATTTCATTGAATTAATCAATATAATGCTAACGTTTACAATATAATCAAGTGTCAACAGTTTATATATGGCTCATATTGCAGCTACAACAACAATACTAACAACAACTTACCATACAAGAGAAATAAGGAAAAGAATACTTCAAACTCATCCCCAAAAAGCAATTAAATCTACATGAAACAATGAGACTGTTCATTTCTTATAGGTCGTACTGTTGCCACTGCTACCAACCCAATACTGCTTCACTGCTACCAGTATCTTTTGAGGTATCAGAGGACCATCTTCATGATCAAGCATTCTGGTGTCCCATCTCATGCCTTTGACCATCTTCCTCACCTTGTTCAGAACATCAACTTCATCTCTAAGGATGACTGTCCCTTCTGGTCGTAATATTCGGTCCATCTCCAGGAGGACGTCTTCCATTTTACACCTGTGTTATTCCATTCATTTGTAAGCGGATAGATATACACACATACGTAGGCTTTGAAGGACTATTTCTATTTTTCAATTTGGAGACGTAAGGGAAGGAGGAAGCTAAGTCTCGAAGTAAACTTCCACTTAAAATGAAGAATGAGAAGAACATATACGCATGATATCAAGAAACTCCAAAAATAGACTGAAGAAAAAAAAATTGAAAAAAAGATGCAACATATAAAACAACAAACATTTTATGCTAAATGGTATTGTAGAAGATTATAATCTTTAAAATGCAGATGCTAGGGGTAGTAAGTAAGTTGATGTAACTCAACTACTCAACAGCAGAACATGTGTTAGAGCTTGTCAGGAAATTGGTCCCAACTTAAAGGCTTGACAAAACTATGTCGATATCGACTAATGAGTATATGATGAATGCACGTAGGATGTTTGTGCTACCTTGGGCTTTGCTAAGTTGTCCTGATGGAGAACTCAAGCTATTGAGTTCTGGCCATGCAGATCACAAGAATAATCCAACCTTTCTAGTTATTCCTGATGGTTCCCTTTTGGAATCTGCTCGAATGCTTAGCATCTACTATAGGGGCAAAGCCTTGACAGATGTTTCTCATGCTTGGCTCAGCCTTGCATGACTAGTTTGTGGGCAGTCTACTCATGGTCTAGGATAGCCTTCAGAAGCGCAACCCCCGAGCTGCTCGTGTACTTGTCTGAAGGGGAAGTCATGGGGTCCTTCGGGATGCTTAGAAGATACTCCCGTAGTGGGAACTGAGAGTAGGCTGTTGGATATGAAAAAGGTCCAATTTATAGTTGGGCGGGACGCTATCCGACTTGCATATGCCCAGGCCTTTCGGCTATCTCGTATCCTCACGAGTCAAGTGTGCCTAGTTTGGTCCTTGGCAAGCCATGGCCAAGTTGCTCGGATCAATATCTTCCCATTCGAGTACCATGAGGATTGGTAGGCCTTGGGGAAGCCTCAGTCTCCTAGCTTATCCGTAATCGTATGTCGGATTCAAATCGAGTATACAAATTACTTGAGGTCTTGGACTTGTGCTAGTATTGTTGTATGCTAGCACGCCGCAAGGACTCTTCTATTGTCGTATGATGCTTCCACCCAATATTAGGTCCGTGACAGGTATTCAACCTTGAATAAAAGGACGTCACTTTTCGAGACTTTTTGCCTGTTTTCTATTCCTTAGTCAGGATACAAATTTCTTCATATCTATTAAAGTGAACACAAATGTTTTTAAAGGGGAATGATCATTTTTAAAATGGGTATTTAGACATGCCCCCAGCATAATGATCCTATAGATATAGGGCCCTAATTGTTCGTATCTCAAGTATACCCCTCTACTTTTCTTCGGTCTCCATCATCTCGTAGGTGACAATATTTAAGTAAAATTAAAACTACTTTAGCACAAAAAAACAAAAGAATTTGCTTCACGTGCCATTTTAGCTATTTGCCTCAAAATGAAAACAATCACTGCCCTTCATCACCTTTCATAATCAATTAAGGATTGAGCTTTAATACAAATTATAGTCATTGACACTATGTTTTATACGGGGCAAAGTGCTGACAAACGCCATGCGAGCCCTGGGAGTGTCAGCAAAGAAGTTGAGTCGGCACCAGAAAAACTTCTATATGATTATTTAATTTACATAGTTTGTGAGTCATTGGAAAAATATTATTTATAATGAGCAATATAAACATATTCAATCACGGATAGGACAACACCGCTAATCAAGAAATATGTCAGTTCGGCTAAGTCCTTACTTGTGTTTAGGTAGTAGTATTCATATTAACACTATTAAGTTAAATAGTTATTAATTAACACCAATTAGATATTATTAAACTACTACATAAAGTATTAGAAAATTTTAATTATTATAATAATATGTTGCTATTTGCTTCCCCAACTGAGGCGCTAAGCTACGGTGCCAAGAAGCACAAAAAGATTTCGAGGCACGAATTTTCCAAAGTGAAGTGACAGGCACAAAAATTAGAACTTCAGACAACCTAGCATTGAAGTTCATATCTCTAATATGGGATATACCCATTGAGTTAGACTGAGGTGGTGTGTGCAATCCAAGGTGAGACCGTATGGAAATAGAGATATACCCAATGGGATATACCCATTGTTGGTCTTGATGAAGTTAGCAAACCCTAACTTCTAACTTCCAATGTTGGTTCTGTTGCATTCCAGAAGCTATTGGGTAGTGGAAACGCATTGAATGTAGTGATTGTATGGTCTCTTGGACTCTGCAAGAGTTTCAGAAGATAATTGGTCTTGATTCAAATTTTGTTGTGATTTGGGTGGATGTGTAAAAGAAAATCGTCTATGGGCAAGGTTCGAGATTATTTCTACATAGTAACTGGATCAATTTCATACAAAGGTTCCTCTTTCAGTTATTAGCATCATCAACACTTGATAACTCATAACCACGTGTCAGGACTAGTACCGTTGGTCAGGAAAATTAAGGTCAGAGACATTTCAAGACTTTCCTAATGGTCTCAAAACTCAATATTCCCTTTTGAAAAATGTCCAAATGCTTAGCATCTATATTATAGGGGGAAGGTTTGAGCTCTTGACTGTGAGGACGTGTTGCCTCCATTATATAGTCGGGCCAGATTGTACCGCTAGCATTTTTATTGTTTTCTTTGCATTGTTTTTCAACTTCAAACTTGTATTTCCATCGATCGATAGCATCGAACTAGCCTTGAGCAACATCCTTCCGAACATTCCTCCCCATTGTAATCTATTGAATGTTAATGAGAGCTTTTGCTGACTATTGTGCATTGTTATATTGTCTACAAATTGATATTGTGCATTTTCAAGTTAATATTTGTGTCCGTCAAAGTAACTACTCATAGGCTTACTAGTGATTTGGATAGCTAGTGCCGCACTGATTACTAGTCCGTGACAGTTGGTATCAGAGCCAGGTTTGTTGAATGCAAACCAGGATGCAGGAACTAAATGAGCGCCTTAGCGCTATGGAGGAACGACAGGCTAGTCGAATGCATAGACTAGAAAGCAGAATGGATCAGTTGAACACTTTGGGAGAACAGATTAGTCGGTTGGATGAACTCTTTTCACTAGCAGACATAGTGGATTCGCTGGCTGAGCACGTTGATAATTTAGAGGGACGGACAGTCGCTATGGAAGAGTCACCTCACCCCACAGCTCAGGTGATGAGTGACTTTCAATTACAGCTGGAAGACTTATTTGCAAGGGTTGGCTTGCTGACCAAGGCCATAGGGACGACTGATCACCCTAGGATGAAAGTGCCTGAGCCAAAGTCATATGCTGGGGTACGAGATGGGAAGGAGTTAGAAAACTTCTTGTTTGATCTGGAACAGTATTTTCGCGTGGTGAACCCCGCATCAGAAGAAGCCAAGGTCACCATGGCGACCATGTACTTAGCAGGTGATGCGAAACTATGGTGGAGAACCAAATATGCAGATATGCAAGGATGCACAGACTCGGACACGGACACGACACGGCGAGTCGGCAATTTTCAAAAAAATAGGACTCGGCGACACGGTCAAACTTAATTTTTTAATATATATTTTTTGTAACTCATCAAATTCAAACATATCAATAATACATTCAAATTTACAAATGCATCATAAAGTCAAGCTCAATTGCTCAAATAGTCAAGTCATACTCATAAAGCATAATTTCATTAACTTGATACTGTAAATCTCTAAAGTAGTCAAGTCATACTCATATAATTTCATTAACTTGATACTGTAAATTGATAATTTTAAAAACTCACCAGTCACCAGCAAGGCGGCTAGATCTCTTCTTCATTAACTAGCTCATCCACTGTCATATTTTCTGCATCCAACAGTCCAGCCTCTAGCTCAGGTTCATCAAGCGAAAGACTGGCAATCTCAAGCACTCCAGTAGCATCCAAATCCAACGAATCAATAGTATCTCCTATGACATCCCACATCCTTGTCTCACCTTCTTGGTACTCTTGTTTTCTTCTTGACAAAAGACGAAGGTTGGAATGCACATACACTAAATCTTCAGCTCGTTTTGGGGTCAATTTGTTCCTTTTTAATGAGTGGATGTTGTTATATGTGCTCCAATTCCTCTCACAACATGAGGAAGAACAAGGTTGACCAAGTAACTTCAAAGCAATATTCAAGAGATTAGGTGCACTGGTACCATGAGCAACCCACCACACATCAGGATCTAGGTATGCTCTATTCTGTATAGCATCACTTTCTGCAAACTGCCCAGCAGCAGTTGAAAACTTTACATACTCTATAACAACCACTCTTCTGTCTTCAATTAGAGGAAAGTATCTCTTGAAACATATATTTCTCTCATTTGTAATCTCAGGATCTTTGTGTGGCGCAATACGATTAGGATCCTCTTCCAACCATTCGGTGCTATAATACCTATATTATATATTAATATTAGCATTAGCAATGTTCCAAATAAAAAATAAGTAGAATAAAAAATTAAAAACAATGGAATTATTTACCTTGGATTCAAGGAATGTGCTAAGCAATGCAGTGGTGTGTTGTTTTTCTCCCATCGATCTACCAATATCTGATGCACCACTGAAAAAAACTCTGACTCCTCCTCACTAGTATTTTCCTTTCCTTCATGACGATAAATAACTTGTTTCACTTTCTCAATCATAACATCCCACATCTCATACACCAAGTGAAGACAACACTTATCTGTATCAGCCCTCCGCAACATTGAATAAATAGGCTCTGTGAAACGAAGCACATAATCCACTTTGTCCCACCACAAGTCATCCAATAGTATTCCTTTCACAATCCGTGCTTTGTCAACATCATCTTCCTTATAGGAATCCCACTTATCTCCAATCACCATACTTTGGATGCTACTTTTAATGTATTTCAACCTCTGAAGCATAATTATGCTTGAAACAAAGCGTGTCTCAGCTATGGAAAGCAACTTCAATCTCGAATGCTCATTAAACATGTGCAACCTCATGGAATGGTTCTTGATCGTCACCCCATCCTCAACAACATCAATAATCCAACTACACAAGCTGTAGGCCTTTTCATTTGCAGGCGTGTTCTTTGGAGCGCATATATTCTTCAAGGCAAGGTTGAGAGTGTGGACTACATAAGGTGTCCAAAAAACCTCAGGATACTCGCTCTCAACAAGTAAACCTGCAGCCCTACAAACTGGAGCATTGTCGGTTATAACTTGAACGACATTCCTTGGCCCAACCTCACGTACAACTTCCTTGATCAAATTAGCAATGAAGAACTTGTCTTTGTATTCCCCTTCACAGTTCACAGCCTTTAAGAACATTGGACCACCCTCATTAATCACTATAAAATTAATGAGAGGCCTCCTTTGAGAATCAGTCCACCCATCACAAACAATTGTTGCCCCTTTAGTAACCCATGTGGACTTTGTTCCCTCCAACAACCTCTCAATGTTGCTCCTTTCATTTTGAAGCAATGTCGTCCTCAATGCATTATACCCAGGAATCTTGTAACCACTAATAGACTTTGCCTTATTCGTTGCAAAGGTAAAAGCCTCCTGAAAATATGGATTCCTTGCAAGGTTGAATGGCAAGGCAGCTGAGTAGAACGCCCTTGCAATCAATGCATCCAACTCTTGTCGCTCACTCATATTGAACGCATGTGCAATAGGATTAATGGTTCTCCTCTTCCTCTGTTCATTGTATGAAAGTGGAACTGAAGGGCCAACCCCCCCACTACTTGAACTCAGGTGAGGGTGACTACTTGATCCCACTGAAGGAGGTAAAGGAACACTTCATATCCTTGAACTTTCTGCTTTCAATGCAGCTTCATCAATAAATTTTTGCACCTCTCTAAGTTGTATGAGGGAGATTTTGGCACAAATAGCTATCCTCTGACCACTTATCTTCAACAAATGGTGCTTCAATCTAGAAAGAGAGCCTGTATAATCTTTCTGACAATAGTTACACTTCCATCTAAGGTTTCCCCCACCTTCATTTGGTTTTCCTAATTTTGTCACATGCTTCCAAAGATCATCCCCAGTTCCTTGGCCTGCTAAAACCAATTTTAATTTCTTATTATTTAGTTTTCACTTTCCAGCAAATAGGTGCAAGTATTTCATATATTAATATCATGCATACTTTCATCATGAATCACAGGAAGAAAAAAAAAAACATGAAAACAAAACGAAAAAATTTCTTGCAAAAAAAAAAAAAAATCATGTCAGAGATTCAGAGTATTCATCTGATATTTCAAAAAAAATTTCAGAGTATTCAACTTGCAAAAAAAAAAAAAAATTCAACAATCGCAGGAAGGAATTGCAGGAAAAAAAAAATCGAATGAATCGATTGTTGGTAATCCATCTGATATTTCAAAAAAAAAACATACCCACCAGAGATTCAGAGTATATTAGCAGGAAAAAAAAAAAAACAAACAGAAATCGATGAATCGATGAAATGGGTCGACTCATAACAGGAACGATCGATAGATCGATCTCTACATCTCAGGAACAAAAAAAAAAAAAAAAAAAATCGATCGATTATTCGATCGTACCTGGTCCTGGTGTTGATGAGGACGCCATCACTCTTCTCCTCCGCTCCGTCTGTCGATCTCTTCTCCGTCTCTACTCTTGACCTTGATCGATCGATCGATCGATCGATCGATGGATTGACTGCGAAAAGGGTTTGAGTTAGGGTTTCTTTCGGGTTTTTTTTTTTTTTTCTCTGCTCTGCCTCTGACTCGGTCTGTGGGAGAAGAAAATCGGGCGAAATTAAAATTTTCGTAGTCAACGAATTTTGACTACCCCTGGACCGTGTCTGACCGAGTCTGGACCGTGTTCGGACCGTATTTGACCGTGTCCAGATCAGTCAACAAATTTTGACCATTGACCCCGTGTCCAATACGTGTCGAGCGCGTGTCGTGCACGAATCCGTGTCCGACACGTATTTGACGCGTGATTCAGGGGGTTTTCGGAGAGTCGGTGCATCCTTGCAGATATGGAAGAAGGTCGCATCCTTATTAGAACTTGGGCAGACCTCAAGAAGGAACTCATAAATCAATTTTTGCCTGAGAACACTGATTTCTTAGCAATGAGGAAGCTCCACACCATCAAACAGACAGGCAATATTCGAGACTATGTCCGACAATTCTCAACTTGCTTGCTAGATATTCGAGACATGTCTGAGAAGGACAAAGTTTTCTGCTTCATGGAACAAGCTCAGCCACTTCTACAAGCAGAATTGCAAAGGCAGAAGGTGACAGATATTACAAGTGCTATTGCGGCAACAGAAAGGTTTAGCGATTATATGCCCATGGCTGGATCCACTTCGCTCAATCACTCCACAGCTAGAACTGGCAGTATCAATTCAAACTCAGGGTTGAATGCTCGATCACCTCACCAAAACTGGGGAAACTCAAGTCAGAACCGAGGAAACTACAATTCTCGGCAGTCCAACCAGAATTGGAATTCTAACAAAAATTGGAATGCCAGCTCTAGCAACTCAAATTACAACAACAAAAGAGGGCAAAACTACTCTGGGCAGTGGAGACCATCTGCACCTGCCCCATGCATTCTTTGCAATAGCAAGGATCACCCAACAGGCAAATGTCCATCCAAACCAGTTCTACACTCATTAATGTCTTTGCTTCAAGCAAAACCTTCTAACTCGACCGCATCGAGCTCGAACCCTATCAACAGTGAGACCTCCCAGATGGGAGCTCTATGCAAGCTCAGTGCTGTCAAAGGAGAAATGTATGAACACCCACACAAAAAGACTTTGCAATACATCGACATCACTATCAATGGGTTCCCTTCCCAAACATTGTTGGATTCAGGAGCGACAGACAATTTTATTGCCCCAGATAATGCTAGACGTGTGGGTTTGAACTTAGAAGGAGATGTGGGTAAGTTGAAAGCTGTCAACTCTGAGGCAATCTCTATTAATGGTATGGCTAGAGTTGTGCCACTACAGGTTGGTCCATGAGAAGGAAAATCAAACTTCTTGGTCGTTCCACTTGATGATTTTAAGGTAATTCTTGGCCAAGAATTCTTCCGAGGAGCTGCAGCAGGACCATTACCTTTCATGGACTCCTTGGGGTTTTTCGGACCCAGACTACGCATTGTACCAACCTCAATTCGACCAACAACTCATGATAGAATATTGTCGGTGCTCCAAGTCAAGAGAGGCTTGGCCAAAGGAGAAGATACATACTTAGCTGTGGCAAAACTAGAGATGGAAGATGATACTAGCAAAATCCCTGAGGAAGTTGCCCAAGTTATTGCTGACTTCAGCGAAGTGATGCCGAATGAATTGCCAAAGAATCTACCTCCCATAAGGCTCATTGATCACGAAATTGAGTTAGTGCCTGGTGCCAAGCCACCCGCACGTAGTCCATATCGCATGAGCCCTCCAGAGCTGACCGAATTGAGAACACAATTAGATGGCTTGTTGGAATCGGGATTCATTCGGCCCTCTAAAACACCTTATGGGGCACCTGTTCTTTTTCAGCAGAAACATGATGGCAGTCTTCGCCTTTGTGTTGATTATAGAGCCTTGAACAAAGTCACTATAAAGAACAAATACCCGCTGCCGCTCATTGCAGATTTTTTCGACCAACTTGGATCTGCCAGATACTTCACAAAACTCGACTTGAGATCAGGTTACCATCAGGTCCGCATTGCTGCTGGTGACGAACCCAAAACTGCTTGTTCTACTAGATATGGGTCATATGAGTTCCTAGTAATGCCCTTCGGCTTGACCAATGCTCAAGCTACATTTTGCACCCTTATGAATGACCTGTTCCATCACCTTCTGGACAAATCTGTGGTTGTCTATTTTGACGACATTGTGGTTTATAGTGGGACTATAGAAGAACACCTACATCATTTGCGAGAAGTGTTCCAAATCCTTAGGGATAATCATCTCTTTGTCAAGAAGGAGAAGTGCTCATTCGACCAGACCCAAATCAATTTCTTGGGTCATGTTATTGGCAATGGCAAGATTCGGATGGACATGGAGTAAGTCAAGGCAATCCATGATTGGAACTCTCCTAAGAACGTGTCTCAACTACGTTCTTTCCTTGGACTCGCAAACTATTATCGTCGCTTCATAAGGGACTACTCTAAGAGAGCTGTTGCCCTGACAAATTTGTTGAAACAAGAGCAAACATGGGAATGGCATAGGCAGTGTGAAGCTTCATTCTAAGACTTGAAATTGGCCGTGATGAAAGATCCAGTATTGGCCTTGCCAGACATCACCAAGCCCTTTGAAGTACAAATAGATGCATCTGATTATGCCTTAGGGGGAGTTTTACTTCAAGATGGTCACCCGGTAGCATATGAGAGTCGAAAGTTGAATGATACAGAGTCTCATTACTTAGCTCACGAAAATGAATTGCTAGCCATTGTACATTGTTTACGGGTGTGGAGACACTACCTCTTGGGATCTCAAGTCCTTGTTAAAACGGATAATGCTGCAGCAAGTCATTTCCTTACTCAGAATATGCTAACCTCCAAGCAATCTCGATGGCAGGAAAAATTAGCAGAATTTGACTTAGTATTGGAATACAAGCCAGAGCGCACTAACAATGTAGCTGATGCACTCAATAGAAGGGCTGACCTTGCAGTGCTAACCCATACTGGTCCGAGTCACACCATCTTAGAGAAGATCAAAGTAGGCCTACAGACAGATCCACAAGCGAAGGCGATTACAGAGTTGATCAAGCAGGGCAAAACTCGACGGTTCTGGATAAAAGATGGAGCAATACTCACAACTGGTAATCGCCTCTATGTTCCAAGAACTTCTGGTTTGAGGAAATAACTTTTGAGAGAATGCCATGACACCCATTGGGCGGGACATCCAGGTTGGAGACGAACACTTGCATTGTTAGAGAGAGGGTACTATTGGCCGCAGATACAGGAGGATATAATGGCCTATGTTCGAACATGTCTTATTTGCCAGCAAGATAAGGTTGAAAGAGATCGACCAGTAGGCTTACTAGAGCCCCTGCCTGTTCCAACTCGTCCTTGGGAAAGTGTTTCCATGGACTTCATTACCGGGTTACCAAAGTGGAGGATTTCAGGAGTATCCTTGTAGTGGTTGACCGATTCTCAAAGTATGTGACCTTTGTGCCGACCGGACTAACTTGCACAGCCGAAGATACGACGCAATTGTTCCTCAAGCATGTAGTGAAGTATTGGGGATTGCCCGAAAACATTGTTAGCGACCTTGATGCTCGCTTCACAGGAAAGTTCTGGAAGGAGTTGTTCAAGCTCTTGGGATCCAAACTTAATATGTCGACAAGCCAACATCCCCAATCTGACGGACAGACTGAGCGCTTTAACTCTATGCTTGAAGAATACCTTCGTCATTTTGTAAGTGCAAACCAGAAAAATTGGGTGGGACTACTTGATGTTACACAATTCTGTTTCAACTTACAAAAGAGCTCAACTACTCACTCCAGCCCCTTTCAGTTAGTCACTGGTCAACAACCATTGACACCACATACAGTGCTGACCGGATACCAAGGACTCAACCCAAGAGCTCTTGAATTTGTCAAAGCCTGGCAGAAAAACATTGAATTTACTCGAGCCTATCTTGAGAAAGCCTCCCGTCACATGAAGAAATGGACCGACAAGAAACGACGGATCAATCCTTTTGAAGTCGGGGATTTGGTATTGGTGAAGCTAAATATGTTCAACAAGTATAAACGGACAACTAGAGCACACAACAATATGTTTCGCAAGTATGAGGGATCGGTACAGATTATCGAGAAAGTAGGTAAAGTCTCCTATCGCGTCAAGTTACCACATTGGCTCCGTTTCACCCATCATGTCTTCCATGCAAGTAACTTGAAGTCTTACCATGCAGATGTCGCTGATCCCACAAGAAATGTATCTACCCGAGCATTGCGTAAGCATCCTACTAAGCCAGATCGAGAAGTGGAAGAAATCTTAGCTGACCGCCTCATCAACAACACAGGACCGGATATAGAGTATTTGGTCAAGTGGTAGGATGAACCTCCTTCAAATATCAGTTGGGAGCCAATCGAGCATCTGCTGCCATACCTCTTAAAGCTGGAAGAGTACTTGAAAAAGTTCGCTGCGAGGGCGTCAGCGAATTGAGTGTGGGAGAGTGTCAGGACTAATACCATTGGTCAGGAAAATCAAGGTCAGAGGTCTTTCAAGACTTTCATAATGGTCTCAAAACTCAATGTTCCATTTTGAAAAGTGTCCAAATGCTTAGCATCTATATTATAGCGGGAAGGTTTGAGCTCTTGACTGTGAGGACGTGTTGCCTCCATTGCATAGTCGGGCCAGACTATACCGCTAGCATTTTTATTGTTTTCTTTGCATTACTTTTCAACTTCAAACTTGTATTTCCATCGATCGAAAACATCGAACTAGTCTTGAACAACGTCCTTCCGAACGTTCCTCCCTATTGTAATCTAGTGAATGTTAATGAGAGCTTTTGCTGACTATTGTGCATTGTTATATTGTTTACAGATTTATATTGTGCATTCTCAAGTTAATATTTGTGCCCGTCAAAGTAACTACTCATAGGCTTACTAGTGATTTGGATAGCTAATGTCGCACGGATTGCTAGTCTGTGACACCACGTACCGTTTTTTCTGGTTTCTATCTATTTTTTTTTTCTCTCAGTTTTCCCTTAGTCTCACCTCACTGTCTCTCTATGATTAAATTTATCTCGAGGTACATTTATGGCACATGAGAAAATTTTCTGATATCAGGGCTAGTTTGTTACATACAAACTTTAACTGACACTCATGCGTATATGAGGGGTATTTCTAGTATTAACTCAAATGGTGGTGTACTTGTAATTATGAATATGCGGTGGAGGTATGTCTCTAATTACTCCCTTTCTGAAATCTTGAAGACATTTCCCAAAATCAAACTATAAGCAGTAATTGTTCAGTATTATTTAACTTGTTTAAGCCAATACAACAATATTGCATTAGCATCTCTTAAATTTAAGGTTCCTTTCCCCTTGAATAAATAATATAAGTTTCATCAATGCTATCACCATATTTAACTAGCCTAAACACAACCTTAAGAAGGAAAATAAAGGATGTCATTCAAATGCTTCTTTATATCACTTTTTCTTGGAATGCAATTTAGATATGATAATGGAACTGGAAACTATGTAAATATGCAGTGATTTAACTAAAAGTAACAGTTGGATACAGAGATATATCTATCGTTTGGAATTTGGATTATCTATAATTTTATAATTGAGAACGAGGGAAGGAACCAGCCAACTTAAGTTTGGGAAAAATGGGAAGCATCTATGACATTTTCAAGAAAACTTTAGACCCCCTCCCTTCCTTTTGTACCATTATTGTAAATGACCCTAAACATTCAATTTAATTTTTCCTCCCAAATTTGAATCCCCATATTTTATTTAATATGAATCAACATAATGGAGAAACAAGTGACTGAGCAATTCACTAGCAACAAGAAAAATCTGTAGCGACAAATAGAAGAGGCTTTCCCACTCAACTATACAAGTATGGAAGGGAATGTTCTTAAAGATTCCCCAACTGTTTCCCAGTGCCAGACGAAGGCCTTAATTTCAGTGAAAATTCTTGAGTTACTCTCCTTCCAGATCACCCAAATTCTTGCAAATAATACTTTCTTCCACAGCCAAGTGCGTATAAGAGAATTTATATTTTTTGGGTCAATTTGTAGCCATGCAAATGAAACTCTGACTCTCTGAGCCAATGGGTGGGGGTGTTAGCTTCCTGACAGACAGATCTTCAAATTTCTCTCGAGAAATCACAACTGAAGAAAAGGTGGTCAACAATCTCCTCATCCTTTTCACATAAGTTGCACCTATTGGTGATCATCATGCCTCTTTTGATAAGATTATCAAAACCTCATCAACTGTTTGGAGCCTACAATGCCCAATCACCCGCATAAGGAAATTTACCCTAGGAGCAATTTGCTTGACCAAAAGGATTTGTGACCAAAAGGCTTGACTAATAATTTAAGTTGTCTTGTTGAAATCCATATTGTTAATAGCATTTGCTGCTGCAGAATAAACTAATTTAAAAATGGGATAACATGCTCAATAAGGCATGAATTCTAGTTTCATAAGGATTTCATCATAGGGACGCCCACGAATCTGATCAATTACTTACGCGCATTGTGAGCAGACATACGTATATGTTGACCTAAGGCATATACTTCTACCTCCAGTACCCTCTCTATCATAAGTTTCACCTACCACAAATAAACGAGGAGCATCCATAATAACTTTATTAACATTAATGCCGAGATTTTTTTTTTCATTTCTCGTATACTCCCAAAAATTCAGAGTAGGTGCAAATTCTCCCAATTTGGGACCTACCACACTATCTATTATATAAATAGGTAAATGTTCTCTCTCCTATTATGAATAACAATTGTAGATGCCCAGGACCAAGTTACCATTATTTCAATTTCTGCCCTTCGGTTGAGCTTCTCAATTTTTTCCAATAAAGGATTAGCCACAATAGGGTTTTTTTAGTGAATGTGTCACGGGCTCACAACAAATTCCTCCTATCATTTTTTTTAAAACGAAGAAACATATTTGATTTTGAACAGTCCTATTTACTACGAAGATGGAGAACCAAAATATCACTATAGATCAATGAGAAGGCCAAGGTTCATCGGGGCGTATCGTCTTTGGCGGAGTAGGAGAACATACTTGTGAAGGAAGCATCTTTACAGAGAAATGAAAGAATCGGGAGTGACTAATGAACAAAATATTGCAAAATCAAAAGTCAACCTAGTCTATGGACAGATGAATGAACAAGAAACATGTCAATTTACAACACAAGAAAACTAATATTACAAAAAAGAAACCCATAACCATGGTTAGGTGGAGGGCGAATACTTTATCAACAAATATTTGAATGCTATTCGCATGTTCATACTTGGGAATTCTTTTATTTTTCATATTCCGGATTAGGGTAATCCCTGTAGTAATCATATGAACTAAGTTGTAGACATAGATGGGTAAGAACTCAATGGAACTTTGCCCCCTACTGCAAAATCAAAAGTCACCCTAGTCTAGGTTCATCTCTGTAGGGGGCAAAGTCCCATTGATTTTTTACGCGTGATGGATTTTGAAGTACTATTTCTGCATCTCCCTGACCAAACCCACCCGCATTGGGATTACGTGTTAATGGTTGATCCAGATTGATGGATTCACTTTTGAAACAAGAAGTTCCGGTCTTGGAGGTATAATATCAAGGTATTGGTATCCAAGGCATCCACTATGGTTATTTTAAAACCGACTTTTTCTTTACGTAAATTGAGAGTGGATTGTTATTCTACTATGCATATCATGGACAGAGAAAGACCTGACTGACTATCTCATTTCCATTTATCAGGATGATCAAAAGGGATGCAGAATTGCAACTATTGAATGAGAGGCAGTAGTTGAGGAATCTTAGTCTCTGACAAACAAATCAACCACAACCTTAGATTTGTGCAAAGAGAGGCTTTAATGGTGGAGAAGGTTTGCTGGAGAGTTGAATCCCATGCCCAAGTGTCATGCCAAAAGCTAATTCTATCCCCAATCCCTAAGCTCATAAAATATAGCTGAAGTGAAATGTGGTTTCAAGCTCATAACTGCTCTCCACCACGCACATCCATAAGGGGCATTAAGGAGATTAGAGTACCACCCTCCATTTGATATGTCATATTTCTCCTGAATCCCCATGATAATCCATCCCAAATCTACCTTTCCATATGTTGCACCACTGCATTCATGTAATACGCATGATCATCAATTTTAATGATCAACAAACCTGAAATCCCCAAGACTTGAAACTAAAATTCACTTCTTGATATTTACGTCGGAGTAATTTGTCACCACTAAATGTTTTCTTTATAAAAAAAACCCTTGAGACTATGACACAAAAGAACAATAGAAAAGCCATGAGCTATGCAATGAATAGAAAGAATCGTTGTAGAAAAACAATGCAGGTGAATGGAAAGATGGACAGATTTGCATGTGTAGTGCCCTTCTAACTAAACTAGTGTTTGTGTGCACCTTATTCATGGCCATGAATAGAAGTAAATATGAAATTTTCACAATTTACTATAAATTTTTACTTATATATATAGTTAATTATGTTATCTGAAACTTTTTTAATTAATAATTCGATAAAGGTGCATAATTAGTCAAAGGCTTTTTTTGGGCTTATTAAAAAGGGCTTTTGGATTGAGTTAATATGGGCCTGGGGAGTTTTATGGGCTTACAGTTTTGAAGATGGCTGTTATGAAATAAGTAGAAATAAGGAAGGAACAATTTTGGAAATTTGAAAAGTTGGAGTTGATTGACGAAAATACCTAAGAGTCAGGCCCTTAGTGCCAGGGGAGGCTCCTATGCACGTTTTTAAGAGAGAGGATATTCAAGCTGGCAAAAAGGGGATAACGTGAATCACAGAGTCCCGTTACTTGTGCTTACCCCAAAAACGTGAGAAGTCAGCTTGCCCTCTCTCTTCAGCTTCACTCTTCGTCTCCAAAAGCTAAAAAACTCGCCCTAAAAAACTGCACCAAAACTACTCGAGCTATTCGATCTGTTGCTCTTCACAGATCGAACAGTGAAGCCTCTCTCGAGTTTTTGCCAAAAGATCAAACAACTCTCTCACAGATCCAACACCAAATCCTCCCTTTGCTCACCGTGGATCGAAATTGGCATCAGGGGGTGTCTTTTGATGAATTGGCTGTTGTAATCTGATGTAATTTTGTTGCTGAATTGGCTGATGTAAATTTTTTTTATGAAGTTGTAGTGGTGTCTTTTGTTTGTTTGGTAACCCATCATTCATTCTTGAATGGATTTGTGTTTTGTTTCCTTCACAAATTCTTGCTCCATCTATCAATAGGACAGTAAAGCATGAAATTCTTGAAGTGATGTGTATTTGGTAAAGATGTGAACTTTTGTTATTGCTTGCAATGTAATGGTTTTGGGTAATGAGAGAGATCTGTAATGGTGTCGGTTTAAACACAGGCCTATGGTTGTGCATACCCTAATATCTATTTGTGGTTCTTGTTGTTTATGTAATATCTAATGTAATAGGTTCTTTAATCAATAGAGTTACAACTGATACTCTTTCTCACCCGGAAAAAGGGGAAAACTTTGGGCAGAAATCAGCAGCGACTTCGGAGAGATAGATGAGATGCTAACTTTGGGGAGATAGAAGGGATAACGTGAGTTAAACGGCCGTTAACTCCAGCTAGAGTTTTTTTTGTTAACTCAGCCCTCACTCTCCTAAAAACGTGCCAGGGAGGCTCCCTTGCGTTCCTTTGGCGCACCTCCCCTGCTCTCTAGACCGACTGGTTGATTGAAGGGAAAATTCTAACTATCGAGGGAATGGGCGAGGAAACCAGCGAGGGAGGGAGGAAGGGAGGACCCTCCATCTCCCTCGCGATGTGTGCCTTCCCTCCTCTGCATGCATCGCGAGGGGGATGGAGGGTCCTCCCCCTCCCTCGCTGGTTTCCTCGCCATTTAGACTGACTCTGATTGAAGACATGTTACTGTAGAAATGGGCTTTGGCATTTATAACTGCAGAGATGCAAATTGAGTCCTAAAATTGCAGTCAAACCTCCAAAACATCTTTTTAGCCAAATGGCCAATATTATTAACTATAAAGTGTAAATTTCTTATTTACTAAAAATACAAACAATATGAATTTTCTGGAAAAAAAAAATTTCTTTTTTGGATCTCCTACATTGCTTTTTCCTTCTTGAAAAACAAATAAAGAAAGAAAAACTCTAGCCCAGGTTGTGCAACAGAAGGATGAGAGAGCCATGGTCAGGTGTTTGGATAAAAACTTTTTCATCAGTTCTTCTAGCTTTTCTTTGGGATTTTAGGGTGGGACATGTCTTCCAAATATCTATAAAAGGATATAAATATGCATGACTAAAAAAAAAATTTCAAGTGAAGGTTCCTACAAAGATGTATATAGATCAACAAAAAGGCTTAAAAAAAAACAGTTTCCCCTTCTTTAAGCTTATTACTGTGAAAAGAAAAAAAAAAAATTGTACTTCTGATTCCAAAAATCACATCTCATCCATATCACTAATTGTAGCATTAACAATTGGTGGTTTATCATTTGGAGTTTTTTTAACACAATCAACTTGACTTTCCTGTTGTGGATCAAAAACATCTTCTGCACGAGTTTGGTGTAGGGCATGATCTGTAATAACTCATTCTAGGATAACCCCTTTAAACCACCCTCGGTCAAGCTATGAGCTTTTGCCTCAAAATGCCTTTGGTGCGAAATAGAGTGCATCTCACCTTATGAATATTCTTTACTCTCAACGGGATCTTAAGCTTCCTATAGTGTAAACTAAATTACAGGGCACAAAAACCTACACTAGGGTAGGTTCCATTCCAAGTACATGAACCCTTAGGCGAACATAACCATGTTGACAACAAAAAAGGGTCATACTCTCTTTGAAGTGATTCAGATGTTTTATTCTGTACATGGTTGTGAAAGCTTATTCCATTTCATGCAAATGAACAAGTTACTATATTTAGTAAGCAAAGAGGCTTACTTGTTCTGGTACAAACTGAATAGACCATTAGCATGAATGAGGTCATAGGTCCTTGGATAAGTTGAGAAAGCTTCACACCTGAAAAAATAAAAATTTTAAATTTTAAATTAAAAACTAAAAGAAAGATAAAAGAAAAATAAAATAAAAAAAGGAAGAAGAAAAAGACTATAGTTTAATGGAAATTGTGAAAATGAATAGATTGTCAGGTTTATGGCTCTTCAGTCATACCACGGAACCAGTATTCATTTTACGGCTGCTAAGCACAATAAACTGATTAACGCCAAATGTTTTGGGGTTGATTGGGTTAGTATCTGTAACATGAATACTGGCTCCAAGGAATGCCACTGACAGTAATATTTATCATTAGAAACTAATGCAAGTACGACTAGCTACAAAACTCCTTGATCTAGTAAACTGTAAACACAATAAAAAGAAGAAGATTGTAGCTTGACCTTTTTAGCAAGCACAGTTTTAGAAATTTGGGACCGTTTGGAAGCAAATAGCTTGACCTTTCACCATTGGAATGGCCTCGTATTTGGATTGTCATAGTATTATATAATTACCAATTGTATTCAGGATAAAGCAGAAATTGCAATCTACTAGTAGTAAAAGAACTAATGCTTTTAACCCACGTTTTCAGTTGGTATATATGGAGTTTTCACCCTTATCACATGAAATATTCATGGTTTTCCTTAACTTTGTTTTGTTTAATCATGTAACAATCACACTGGCACAGATACGAAGTGTTCAACAAGTGGACCGAAAAAACACAATATAGCTGCACATTATAGTATTATTTACATTTTCAACAATTAGTTGTATATTATTAAAAAAAACGGTTGTATATTATTAGTCATTTTATTTCACTTGTAGGTCTTTATTGTTAACATGTACTACTAAAATAACATAAATGTTTGTAAGGATGGTAAAAAAATGAAATTTTTGAAAATATATGAAACAGTTGATGATCTGAGGATGAAGTGTTTGATAGGAGTGTCTGACGAGTATCCGAGTGGCAGAGTGTCCAACACGTGTCTGACACGGAAATTTTTTGAAAATGAAGTGTTGTAACAGACTTCTTTAGTGATAGGGATGAAGTGAGATTCTTTATTTTACATGATAAGAATTATAGTTGAAGGAGGGAAACGGCAGGGTTTCAAATTCAAGGAGTTTAAGGTTTGTTTTCAAAGTTTAGTAGAATGACTTTCTTTTTGAAGGACAAAGGATATTTCTTACAGAAATTCTAAATGTCGAGGAAGTGGGCGAGGAAATGGGCGAGGGAAGTGAGGTGGCGGAGTGAGAGTCGTTCATCTCACTCGAGATGCGTGCGTTGACTTTTCGCTCGCGCATCCCGAGCGGGATGAACGGCTCTCACCCCGCCACCTCCCTCCCCTCGCTCATTTCCTCGCTCGTTTCCTCGCCACGTAGAACTGCTCTATTTCTTATGTTAAAATAGCAGTTCCGTCGGCTTACCACCCCTAGGTATATGTGAAAGTGTTTACTATTTCAAGTTGATTGATTTTGCTTCTTAGTGCTAACAACTCCAAATCATGAAGGCTCAGGTGTGGAGAGAGGACTTGGTCCAAGATGCCGCCAGTGCACCAAATCCAATCCCTAGATCTAAGTTACACCTAAATCTATGAAGTGAAAAGAGAGGAAACATAACCTTTTTTTTTCTTTAAAAAATAAAATAAAACAGTGGACTATGTCCATAAAAGTAATTAGCTCTATGAAAGGGTAATTCTGTAAACTATATTCAAACAAAATATTCAAAGATATAATCAAAGTGTTTAAGTTTGACTAAGGTGGTCCACATGGAGTTGTCATCGATCCAAGAGTAGTGATTAGATCAGGATAAATTTTTAGATGATTTTTTCAACTGCTTTATCTTTTCACTAACTCGAGAAGGAAAACAACGACTTCAGTTTTAAGGAGTTAACATACAAGTCTCTTTAGAGTTTTCAGTCAAAGGACAAAGGGGTTTATATGTATTCAAATACCGCTTTAGTTTTTTAGTACAACTTATCAGCATACAGAACTAAGACGGCCAACCTTAAGGGAATGCTTGCCATTTTATTTCATAGTTATCTAGTAGAGGATTTCACTAACAAGAACTTCAACTTGCAGTTTTCAAACCCTGAGGGTGTGTTTGGTTGCAAAATGACTCCATGGATTGGTCAAAATGTGGCAGACCATCTATCATCAATTCTAGATTTTTATTGATGCTAGATTTCCCTATGGATGGTGGAGTTGTATCCCCAATCCCCCACAAAGAATGTGAATCCCATTTTCAACTCCCATTGATTAAAAATCCAGAAGTGGGTACAAATGGTCCCACATTTTGATCAAATTAGCCTTGGAAATAAGTGGTCCCCCATATGGAATAGGATTCCATGCAACCAAACACACCCTTAGTGTAGGGTTTGATTGACAGGATTACAGTCTAGAAAAAATTATGAAAACCAAGACTTACGTACTACTAAATGATCATTTGCATTCAAAAAGGAAATAAGAAAGAATCATACCAGTCGTGATATATACCAATTAAACCTCTCTCGTAAATAACACCTAAGGTGTTTTTCTCAGCAATAGTGGGGACAACATTCATCACCCATGATTTTGACGACTGAAGGGCTGCTGCAAAACTTCCAATGCCTGCATTCATATCCATCATGTTCCGATATCTGCCCGACCCAATTAATTTATTGATTCTTTTATAAAAATTTACATGTTTCTTCCACAGTCTGTTGTCTTCTTTATAAGATTCCGCAGTGACCCCTGGAACAAGTCCCTTAACTATTCTGGGTGGAACTGCAAAAAGCCTATCAGGAAATTTTTTCAATTCACCTCCAGCAACTTCATTGGAACTTGTAACTTCTGGGTAAGGGGTTATACATGTGTTCATCTTCTTGTACCTAAAGCAAAAAAAAAGATATCAAAATTAGGCTTGGATCAAGGAAACTACTAATAGCAACTATGGATACCTAATACAAGTGCTTGTGAGTTGTGGCTCTGTAAAAGAAGGCAACTCTGCCTAAATACATAACACTGGAAGATAACTAAATTCAGAAACTTACGAAAAGCGAATATAAAAGGCTCGATATTAGAATAGTAGAAAATATGTGTTTTTCCTGTTCATGCACCAGTCTGCTTAGCTACTTCCATTTCCATAAGCAATTATCAGGCAACATAATGTTAGATTTCATTCTTCCTTAATTTGACTCCGGGTCTATTCCCCACTGATCCAAGCTTGTAGTTAGTTTGATGAGTTATTATAGTTCTTTGCTGGACAATCAACTGGTCAGGGGTTAGTTTGAATAGAAGAGACACCATAAGATTTTGGTATGACAAGTGGTGTGATGGAGTAAGACCTGAGGAATCCTTCCTCATATGCTTCAGGTCTGCAAAACAGAAAGGTTACAGTTTCAGAAAGTTGGGATAGCTCAGGTACTCATCCAGACGGGCAGTTCAACTTCAGGAGGAACCTCAATAGGAGATTGATGAATTCAGTAATTTGCTTGCAATGATCAGTAATCAGGTCCCCACTGATTCTGATGATGTGGTTTGGGATGGTAAGAAGGAGGGTTTCTCTGTGAAGGGTCTCCCTGAAAAATAAATATTCCCCACTCTACTCAGCACGGAACAGCTTTATTGCTGAAAATCTTAGCAAAATTGGGGTGAAAGCTTTTCCACCAAGTTAAATTTCTTTCCGTGGAGTCTTGTCCCGGAAAAATTATGACTCTGGATAACTTTAAAAAGTAGAGGGATATGAACCCCCAACTAATGTGTGCTATGTTCTGAGACGAGAGTCTGTTAACCACCTTCTTCTCAAGTGTACCTATGCTAATGCTAAGGAGGTTTGAGGTGCTTTCTGAAGGAGTTTAGGTTGAATATGCCCTAGTATGGGACAGGTAACAAAGGCTAGCAAACTCATTACAAGAAGAAACTGGATTTGGGAAAGAGGGTCGCTTTGTAACCTGGCTATTTGGAAAGAAACAAATAGGTGAGTGTTTGAAGGGAAGATGCTCACTCCTCAGGAATGCCTTATATCTATTAATGAGGATGTTTGGCAATGGGGAACAGCCCACAAGTCCATTCAGCAGGTCCCATTTGATAGATTCATGTTTAGCTGGGATGATGTACTAAAAGTCTAATGTCTTTCCATTTGCTTCTTGTACTGTGAGCAGCTCACTCGCCTTTGTACTCCTTTTTCTTAACACTGATAGAATTTCAGTGCGTGTTTGATCTCCCAACAAAAAAAAAAAAAAATCACTCAGTAGCTAACTATTTAAACTTTGAGGTATCTGAGGGGTAAAAGTTATGTAGGCAGAATGATGTGATGTGAAGTAGCGAAACAATACAAGTGCCTAAAAAAATTCATAAAAAATGAAAACCCCATACGATCTTACCAAACATCATCGAAGTCAGAGGGCTCACAAAAGTTAACAGATTTCCTAGAGCAGGAATCTGTATTGACTTTTTTCCTCCAAATGGCAATATCTCCTTTCTCATACTTTTTCTCCCAACAAAGAAGCTCTGCCAAATCTTCAATTGCTTTTTGCTCCTTCTGCAGATCCTCCTCCGTTCGCTTCCAGGTTTTGTAATAGGTCTTCCAATTAATGGGAGGGCCAGAGAGGATCCAGTATCCACCAGGCCTAAGAACTCGGTCTACCTCCATCAGATACATCCCATCTACATAAAGATACGAATTAGGTATGAAAAACTGATCTAGTTTCTTTCATAAGGTAGCAAAAAAATATGCTGATAAAAAAATGTGTAAGAACATTTCTCCAATCATTTCCAAAAAGTTGTAGAAATCTTGGGAGTTTCATTAAAAAATGAACAAAATTTCAAAACAAAGGTTGATGTATCCCGATCACAAGCAATATCATCACAGTGCAAATCATTGCATTAGTATGTTTCCTTATCTGATACTCTAAATAACCTTTGATTTCTAGACCACAGGCAATACTAACCATTTGCTGTCCAGGGTATCAAGCATCGAGAGCATTGTGCCATATCGAATGCTCTTGATGGATAAGGAAGATGCATAGATCCAAGCACACCAATGACAGCTGGTACTCCTCGTTCCAAAGCGAATTGCACCTGTGCTTCATGATTGTCACGAGGTGCAAATGACATAGGCAATACATTTCTCTTCAAAACATAAGCACCCCAACTAGCTACCTGCATTATGATTTCAATATTCAGTCTAGCAACCATAAAACATCTTGATTGAGTTCAAATAAACTAGTCTATCACGTGAAAACTCAAACCCCAAAAGATAAGGGCAAAAAAAAAGGGAACTTCAATTGCCCTTCAAAAAATAATCAAATGAAGAAATTGGCATGGAGATTGTGCTTGAGTTATGCTACTGTTTCCATGATGATGCACATGCAAAGCATGAGAAATTTGGAAGGCAGTACCAAAAATATGTCATTACAACCTCGATGTGCTCTGAATGCAGCCAGTATTCATTTTGTACATTTTTAATCATTCAATGCTTATATTGTAAATCTTAACTTACTATAGTTTTAACATGCTAGGCAGTTAAATTATTCTACTACATAGTTGTTTGTCAAGATATATTCCAGCTATGCCCTCCATATTTACCGTATGTTGAACTAAAATAAGTATTATAGCATTTACTAAAAGTTGTAGGTTAAGGGTAATAAGATTAGCCTCACTGAAGATGCAAAAATGCGACTTATCTTTAATGAAATCAAGCAATCATAATATGTAAACTAAAATATAAAAAATCATAAATTCTATTGGGCTCCTTATCTAGGGATAGAAAAATGTTGGTTGAGCAAAAATGTTAAAAGGCGTCAGAATGGATTAAGAAATTCGCAAGGGGAGGAAGAAAAAAATATATAAGAATCTTGCTCCATGGTTTATTCCACTGCTCGATTAATAAAAATAGCTAAAATTTTGAAAGCTAATAACTATAAATGGTTAATTCTTGTTTTAGCTTAACCTAAGAAGTTTGTGCATGGGTATCTTGAAGTCGTATGCCAAACTTCATACTTGTGTCACACACTGACTAGTAGACAACCCATGTGTGGACAAGGATTGGAACCATGGGTACAACGTGTAAAGCGTAAGACAAATCTAGGAGGAGCTTCAGCATATTAACTGAATATGGACCAGGTGACTGAGAAGTAACAGTACTATGCTCTTCGCTATCATGGATAAGAAAGACTCCACCAAAGAAGAAATATCACATACCCCACAACCAGTATCAAGAGCAGTTCTAACGGTTCCATCCGCAATTGGGATGACTGATGCAAGTTCGTCAATGTAAGCATCTGCTCCTTGAGGAAACATTGTCCCTCCACCTGGAAATTTGAAGACATTACCCTGAAACTGCACCCAATTTTGTACAGCCTTCTCAACTGTTAGATTCTTATAAGGAACATTAGCATAGTATACGTAGTCGCGGCTCTTCGGCCAGGGAAATGGAGTTGTATATCCTTTAGGTGCTGGGATAAGACAATGCAATTTTTCATCCTCTGCAGGGCAATGCCTTTCCCTGTAGATCATATTTTCCCTTGCAAACTTCATTGCCCGGTCTTGGTCTTGGCAAGGTGTATAATCCGTGTATCGAACATCACATGGCTTAAAGGCTACGGCTTTCAGTTCTGAAGGGTCAGCAATTCCACTGTTATCGTTGTGATGGGTCTCAAAATTCAAAGTGGGCATTATACTGCAGTCTTTTTGTTTGGTGATCTCCAAGACAAGGCTGTCTCCCTTTCCAAAACCACTCTTTTGCCATGCCCCTAATATATAAAAGAAACAGCAGAGACCAACAACGACAAAAATAGATACTGAACTTCGGGTTCTACTGCCTGCTGAGTTCACTTTCGAGCCCATGATATGCTTGAAGGCGTCCTCAGTGGGCTGTAAGTTGCACGAATAATTAGACCACAATTACTCACTAGAAACTATGAATGATTTTAATGACATTATGTCAAGCAGATAAACTAGTATATATGATTGATAAAAGAAAGCACTGTTCAGAAATTTTTGGCACATATATATACAAGCACATATTGGTGATTGTATTGACACAACATGGAAAAGCAGGTTGATTTGATCTGGTCAAAAGAAGGTTCACTTCAATAGATCCATGTTACTTTCAGAAAATTTTCAAATAGATTTTATTTTATTTTTGGTACTGTCAGAGCATGCTTTAATTTTGAGGTTAGCTCATGATTTACTACTTACAACAAAAAAATACCGAGTATTTTGAAGATTCCCTTTTTAGTAAAATTACAACTTAGGGAATTCGGATATTAAAGTTGTTTAGGTTTCTTTGGTAGCAAGATTTAAAACGTTTAGTTTATGAATAACGTTGTTTTCTTTGGAGTAAATGTCCTATGTTATTATCAATCCCCTGTGATCACTGGGGCCTTGGAAGGTTGTTGGTATTTGAAGCCAAATTACTCGTTCATTACGCATTTTTTCCACCTTTATATTTTAAAGAGCAATTTCTAATGGATACGTAACAATTCAAATACCTTTGACAAAATTCAGCTACAAGCCTTACCAACTAATTAAGCAAGACACGATGGCAGCCCACTTTTTTAATTCTATCTTTTTTGTCCTTCCTATAGATTATTTCCACTCTGGATCAAAATTTTCCTGATACATACCCAAGTTCACCTCAAAATTGACATTTAAAGCCTTGAATTAATAGACAACATGGAAGAAATATAACGCAAGCACTACAAATCAACGAAATAAACACAGTTTTACTACGAAAGTAAAATAAAAACTAGAATCCATCTCAACTATCATTATTATTAACATATGAAACTTCGAAATCCGCTAAAAATGATTAAAAACCCGATTACAGGTAACAAGATCCATCAAATTCTTCTGCAAAACTATCATCTAAACCGCAGACAGTTAAGAGTTCATTTTGAGGTTATACACTGTCGGATTTCAAAATTGAGTGATCCAATATAGTAGTGAGCAATCCATCATTGATGGTATCCATTCTACTCAAAACTTTAATTCATATTGTATGCACAAATCAAAAAAATATGATAGAATAGATTCCAGCTCAAACCCAATATATATATATAGCTATTCTCCATGTCAATTAATGTCAAAGAAGTCAAACAACACACAATAAAATAAATGAAAGGAGATCCACAAAGAAAAACTATGGGTTAAGATCGAAACAAAGTAAAGCATGAATCAATGAATGGAATGGATCTCTTGTCTTAGGTTACGTACGTACCTGATCAAATCCAAAGAAAATCAAAGTAGGGTTTTGGATTTGAGATCTGAAGAAGAAGAAGAAAAATAAAATGGAGAGAATGAGTGAAGAGTGAGACTGAGAAGAGTCATTGTGTGAGCTTTGTTGGTTCTTTCTTATTACCGTTTTGCCGTAAATGAGGAGAGGGGGTGGAGGGACGGACGAATGTTTTCGGGAACCAATCCAACCGAACCGTAATGTCTTTTGTCATTGCGCAATTTGAGGGTTATATATATATATATATAATGTCTCAAATGCCATGCACTGGTTGTCGGCTCCTAATTTATGGCTTGGATTTTGTTGATAATACTTTTGAATTGACCAAATTGCCCTCCCCCCTCCTCCTTATAGTACGCATCTCGAGACACCAAAACTAAAACCTATTGCAAATGCATCGTGGTTTGAATGAATATATTTTTTTTTTGGGTTTTTATAGGATTTCAGAACCCATAAAGATATCGCAAGCTAAGTTTGAACCTATAACCTAGTGGTACTATTCGTCAAGCTTTAACCGTTGAACTGTCATGCCATTGGCGAATAAATATATTGATAAAGATTTAAATCCCTTTTTTTTACAATAAATAAAGATTTAAACCCTAAATTAAAAAGGCATCTTCATTTTCTTTCACGATTACCCTGTTGCCACTCTTAACCTTTTTCTCTCCTTCTCCGACCATTTTTATGTCCTTTTTCTCTAGTCAAATTGTCTGTGCATGCCACGAATCTCATTCCCATCCCCTTTGCATCAAGTTGGGCTCGGATCTCTAGTCAAATTGTCTTTCACAACTCTCTCTCTTTTAAACTACAAAAAATGGCATCTCCCTGTACTCATTGTGATTCCTTGTGTTCAGCCTTTTTATCGTGACTAACAATGTCCTTACATATATAAACTTTATAAAGATGTGTAAAGCATGGGACATATTGAACGGCACCAAAAGTATTGTAGATCTAGGCCATGTTGGTCATAGATTAGAAGATTGTTTGGAAGTTGGTTTATGTTGAGATTGATGTTGATAAAAGTACTCAAATCCTCAATAGGTTTGATTCTAGATCATAAATGGTTCATGAATGATTGCAAGATTGCAAGAAAATCGGAGGAAAAAACAAACCTAGATCTTGGAAGACCCTAGTCTGTTCAGGGCTCATGAAAATTTTACACCATCAGGCATCAGTTTTGCTGCTTCAGTTCATGGAAATATAGAAAGTCGTCCATTTAAAACCATGAAAGTCAACCAAGTGAAGTTAATCTGGAGCCTGGCTGCTTCAGTTCATAGAAATATAGAAAACTATCCTTAGAGGTCACCAGATTATTTTGTTTTCGTAACAGTTTTCTAAGAGTTAGTCTATACTCATTGACACCAACTTTTGTTACTCCAACTGAAAATTTGTGGGATTTCCTTGCTTCAAGTAAAAACACAACGAATACTACTATTTGCAATTTTCACTCTGCAGTCTGATAGGCAGCAGCTATAGCAGCAGTATCTATTTTCGGTTTCAGTTGAATGGTGTTCTTTTTTCAAGCTCTACTAGTGGACTTGTTTAACATGCATATTACCATACCATATTTGTCCCCATCGCACCAAATGAAGACCACCTTCAAAGTTGAAAAGGTTACGCTTGTAATATAATATTGCAGGCACATAAGATATGCATAAGCATTTCATATATCTTGAGGGAAATAGTCTACCTCTTTTAACCAAGGTGTGCTATACTTGGCATTCTTATAGTCGAGTTTTGCATTTTCTATTTCATAGGAACCGCAATGCAGTCTATTCCCGTAGGTTAAGGCTTTTGATAGTTCCATAATGCCAGCGCACATCCTATACTGTATAGCAACACATTCACAAAAAGTTTGCTCATACTTAGGAACCCATGAAAAGGAAGAGAAATCAAAAGGCCATAAGAACCTGGGACTGCAATGGTGAATTGCTTGTGGATGAGCTTCAGAAAGTCTGCAGAACAAACTTATCCCCATCCCATTTTCCCAAGCCTCTATGCTCTGAGATGGAACAAAAGGCATAACATTTGGGGTGAATAAAAAAGAAAATGAATTGTGCAAAACAGGTCACTTAAAACACACCTTGTGTATACCTGTACAAGTGAAGGTAACTGGTGATGGTCTCCTATGAGGACAAAGGTTGAAACAAACATCAAGGGCCCCAAAGATACCTAAACATAAATATTCAGAATAAGAATCTAATATGAAGTTTAGAGAGAGAAACAGGCTAATCAACCTAAAAATCCCCAAATAAACTCACTTTAGAATGGGGTTGGTTTAGAAAATAAAATTAGAAAATGGTGGTAGAAAATATGTAAAAAGATATACTCTCATTTAAGGAACGCGGATAATTCCAAAAAGATGGCAGAGAAATGGATCAAATTTAAAAATAAATGAGAAATCAATATGCTTGTTTGCAGCAAAGCTGGCGGAAATAAAAGGAAATATGCAGCAAAGATAAGTAAGCTTGCACATACCGGCAGGGTGGTTTGTCCAGCTTCGTCCATTATGCAAATGTCAAATTTCTTTTTAGTAAGCAAGGGATGAGTTATCCCCAAACAAGTAACTCCAACAACTTTGACTTGGTCTAGCCTCAATTTAACGTCTTCAACACTCTGTGTGGCCATTCCTGTCAAAGACAACCTAAATAAAGGCTTGCTCAGATGAACAATGAATGGATTTTTTTTCTTTTCTTTTTTGATGTTTATTATCATTCAACCTGAAATGCAATGCCCACGGACTTCCTCGTGAACTGCTTCATATCATCCAACACATAAAAAATCTATGCCCTGCAAAAACAGATACTTCACTAATAACCAAGAAACGTCTCAGATGAAACTTAAAATTGTGAAACCAGATAACTAAAGCAAAAGGAAACTACATTATAAGCTGAACCAGAAACATAAGTTTATAATTTTTTAAATTAATCGATAATTTTCAGTGTCAGTAGGACTACATCAAGGGTCGGCGTTAAGTCCATATCTCTTTGCTTTGGTCATGAATGAGTTGACGAGACATCTGCAAGAAGATTTACCTTGGTGCATGTTATTTGCAGATGATATTGTCTTAATTGACGAGACTAGTGCAGGTTTAGGTCAGAAATTAGATAGGTGGCGAGAGGCTTTAGAGAGTAAAGATTTTAGAATGTTGGGCTACTACGGGACAACATACGCATAGGATGGTAGTAGCAGAAATGCGTATGTTAAGGTGGATGTGTGGTAAAACTCATAAGGATAAAATTATAAATGAAGGAATTAGGAGATACTTAGGTGTAGCGCCCATAGAGGATAAAATTAGAGAAAGATGTTTAACTTGGTTTGGTCATGTGCGGAGGAGACCAAGCACGACACCAATTAGAAAATGTCTAGATTGGCAAATTAATGGAGGGTGTAGACGGAGGGGATGACCGTTGAAAACTTGGATGAAGGTGGTGAATGAAGATATCATTGAGCTTGGATTAGGAGAGGATATGTGGGAAGACCGCATTGCTTGGAGAACCAAAATCCATGTACTTGACCCCGAAAATATCGGGAATGGGCTTTGATGATGATCATGATGAATCGTGATTCATGGACAAATGCCAATCAGTGAAGTGGATGGCCTGTTTTATGACCATTACAAAATTTTCACAATCTACAGGCAACTTCGTAAAATTGAATAAAGCAAATACTGAAGATGTGTGCATACTTCCTAATAATCAGCAGCTTCTGATTTCCTTCATAGAGCTATGAGACAGCACAAAACAGCAAGATTAGAATGCAAAAAATAAATAAACTATATGGAGTAATAATTGTAAACTCAATAAATAAACTATATGAATAATCTATCTAATAAGGAAGGGAGGTGAGTTCCAACAAGTTGGAGATTAGATTGTATGTGGTTGTTGAGATTCAATTCACTTTAACATTTGAAGTCAAGATTTATTCCCCCATAATAGTATGGTTTGTAATAAAATGTATCTATAAGAGTAAAAGAAAAGGAACAACAAAAAATTTATGAGTTTTGTTTACGTGGGTTTCTCAAACTTAAAAATGTCATAATTATCTGTTTAATTGTCAGATTTCAGTAAACTTAGTATTGTTGGAATGCATTTTTGGAGATCTTTTCAATGAAACCAATGATCAGTACAAAACATAGAATTTATAAATATGTATTTTAATATTAGAACAGTGTCTAATGCATTTCTTGTGGTATCTGTCTCAATACTTTTTCAAAGGCATGGGATTGGCATCTTAAGATGCATCTTCATGTATAGTAGAGCCCACTCCTGCGTAACACGACAAATGATTTCAATTTGAAAATGTGGTTTTTACCCAAGTGATTAAATGTTTATAACAAACTTTGACTATAAAGTTAACAATATTTTACTTTGTAATAGCATTGACATTACTCTATACATACACCCCACAATTGTTTATTTTGCATGCTAAAATACAGTTTTTTCTTAAATACTTTTGAAATAGCATGTATTTTCTTATATAGTTAAATACTTTAGCATGTAAAATAAAGTTAAATACTATATAAAGTTAATACAGTTAAATACTTTTAAGAGATGTATCGAAAATAATAGCACGTTGTATTTGCTTAAATACTTTCAAAATTTTCACAAATCTTCCCTTGGTTGTAGCCTAGAGGAGTCCCCACATGGGTCCACCCTTTGTTTTAATTGTGCATATGTCATATATTTCCTATGTTTAGGGAATAATAACTCTTTCAAGTATTTATCCCAACAATGTCTAATGAAGATGCAAGCCTTTTGCTCAATCTTTTATATACTTATTTAAGCGGTTTCTTTCATGTTGTTTCAATTTCTTTAGAAATATTGTACACTTTTTATAACTTTATACTGGTTTTTCTTTTAAAATATAGGTATTGGCACATTAGGGACAAAAATTGGTTTTTACTAAACCAATAGGACCCCTTAGTTTTCATTATAAATTAAGGACCCTACATGCACATGACTAAATCAAAACTACATCATTTGAGCTGAAATTTTGAGAAAAATTAAAGACCACCAATAGAAGGAATGTGTCAAAGTATCAACTCGTTTTGACATGTGTGCCTCGAGATCTGCACTAAGTGGGATAAAAGAAATTTCTCTATTAATATCACAAAGTGAGTGAAGGCCCATTTTGGGCACGACATAAGCTAGCATGCAGGCCAACTAGATCCCATTGTCCATGACCACCCAAAAGGGTGGTCCTTAAACATTCACAAAAACCATTTATCAAGATATTTAGTGGTAGTGACCTAAACACGTATCTCGAGGAATGGTGCCCTAAATACATATCTCAAAGAATGGTGTCAAAAAGGTATGAGACTTTGGCACGTTGTTTCTAGTATTAATCCATAATTTTCCTAAAATTTTCAGCTCAAACTAATTAAAAACAATTTTTTTAACTTAATAGGGTCCTTAATTTACAATGACAAGTGACAACTAAGGGGTTCCTCCTGGTTTGTAAAAAACAATTTTTGTCCCCAAACTCCCAATGCCCCTTTTAAATAAGGTTATATCTCATTTCCATTTTGACGCTACACTTTGTTTTTAGGCACAAAACAGTTGGTAGGGTGGTCCTTAAACATTCACAAAGACCATTTCCTCGATATCCATTACCTATGATATAAAAAAATCAATCATGAGCTATCATACGCATTTAATATGAAAATTGCATATCATATTTTCCCTTGTTGTCTTACAAAGTTTAAGATGCATGTCTGATTCAAATTCATCTCATCATATAGTCCAAAATTTAATATAAGCATGATTCTACATGCATATTAGGGTGTGTTTGGTTGGATGGAATGTACATCATGGGAGTCCAGGAGGGGAATGCCAACATTTAAGCTAAACTAAGGTAGCACTCATCATCCACAATTAGATTTTTCCCATCAATGGTGGGAATAAAAGTCTCATGAACATGAGAATAACACTCCTCACTCTCCCCAAAGCATGTGATTCTCATGTTCATGGAGACTTCCATTCTCACCATTGATCACAAAATCTAATGGTGGATTGGTGAGTGTAACCCCAAATTAGCTCAAATGTAGGTGGTCCCCTCATGGATTCCCATATAATAGGATTTCATGCAACCAAACCACACCCTTTGTATAACATATTACAGGAATGTGAAAGACCCAAACAAATGAATGGCCTTACCTCAGCTATTTGGAATTTCTTCTGTTCTTTATTTGATCCAAAATGCACAGTAGGAACATTAGACTTCTGTCCAAAGTTATGAGTATGTATCAGCTAAGAAACACCATGATACCTTTTTTATAACATAAATGCGGCTAAGGGTAAGCTCTTGTATCATAACACCTTAAAAAACAATCCAATGAGAGTCGTGCAGTAATATTATTTATTTCATACATTAATGCCCTGAGAAGATCAAAACTTTAAGTATACATGACAGACAATTGACACCCCAACTAGACAGGTTATTGAGCAACACCTTGAGATTTTCTTTTCTGATTCTACCTTTTATAAAAAAGGTAAATTTTATTTGCAGTCACTGATCTCATTACAAAAATGCCAATCTTAAAAGCACAATCAAACTGCCGATCATAAGGTGGGAAAGACAGTTGTTTGGACTGCCAATCAAACCAGCATTTAGTAACTAGGAAATGAATCCAACCAAAACAGAATTTGAATGGCTTTTATTGTTTGGCCAAAGGTACCTCATCAGTAAAACAAGAAACAGATGGTGGAGTACGAAAAGGGCTCCGGCAAACAATGTTGCATGTATTGTTTATAGCATTCCCACTTCCATCCACTTCCCAGTCGGCATCCATCGGTTCTGAAAGAATCATTTTTTAAGAAAGCTGTAGATTCTCCATGAGGTTTGAGAATTGGTGAAGACATCCACTTCTCAAGGTTTCCCACTGAACAAGGTGAACTCTGCACAATCCAAAAATACATACCCCACAAATCAAAATCAAGAGATCAAATTAACCAAAAAAAAATTAAAATTAAAATTGTTGGCACAAAATGTACCTTCTTTTGTGAACAAGTCCGAAAAGTCGACGCATTCCGCTTTGAAGCGTCTGCCAATACCCTGATCATATCAGGCAAACGCCCGGATACAGTCTACAATCGCTCATTAACCGGAGAAATCTTCCATGTTACCTCATCACCTCCATCATCCTGACTCTGCTTTATCAACTATCACCATCATCCAAATTCCATTCCAAACCTTGAAATCAACCAAATTTCATTTACCAAAACAAAGAAATGATCGAAATTAAATTAAATAAAAATAACTCACTAATCCAGGGGAGAACTTGAAGCGTTGGAGACCTCCGGAGACGACTCGAACGGACCATCCAAATCAATGGGGGTTGGGGGAATCGAAGGAAGGGTACTTTGGGAAGGGGTTTTGGGATCGGGAGCTTGGGAAGTAGGGACATTTCTAGGGTTTTGAAAACTGGAAGAAGCAGCAGAAGCAGTGTTTAGAAAGTGATGTTCGAAGAAATGTTGGATTCCAAGGTTGGGAGGATTGATGGTGATGATGGGTTTGCTGCTTTGATTTCGATTTCTTGGTGGAAGATGACTTGGGTTTCTTTCTTGGAGGCATTTTGGGAATCAGAGCTCTCTTTTCATGGTTTATAGGTTAAAAATGGACGTGCTCTACATTTTCCCGCCAAAACAAAATTGTCCATTTTCTTTTTCTTTATTTTTTTTTATTTTGGAAACGAGTTATTATTTATTAGAAAAATGACTTAATATTAATAGTATCTAAGGGTGGGCATCCCATCCCGCAATCCTGATCTTGTCCCAATCCCGTCCCGTCCAGATTTTTTCGGGTCTTAATGGGATTGAATAATTTCATCCCGATCCCGTCCCGAGCTATTTTTTTAATATTTATTATTAATATTTTTTTTATTCGTATAAACTTACAGATGACTGACAGAAACTCATGGTGTTTGCAGTGGTAATAACAAAATGTTACTTCAAGAAATAAATATTCATTAAGCAAGAGAAAGATAGCAGACTGTTGTTTGGATTCCCAATAAAAGTATCTCCAATTATTTAACTTCCAAATTTTGATAATACCCAGGTGAAGATGAAAAATAACAATTAACTGAGTAATACATATTCAGAAGGAAACATTCAGGGGCGAAGCCAAGAATTTGAGATGCCCCGAGCTGTAAAAATATTTTTTTAATTACAATATATGTATTGATGGTAAACCATTATGAATATGTTAGAGCATCACCAATAGTTCTATATTTTTTCCCTAACAAAGGATGAAATGTCATTTTGTCAAGGAACCATGAATTTTGTTTCCCACAGTAATGAAATTGTAAAATCAGTTGGGAGGCCATCACGGCAACACAATACTCTTAGTGGATCTCATTTATCATGTCATTTTCTAAAAGTCAGCCCACTCGACTTCATTGTTAAGGGATTTAGTGGCTACCCTTATATTTGCATGCCATGTCTATATCTAATTATAAGAAAGTTATTTTTCACGCTCTTATATGATGATAATCTTCGCAGCAGTCACATCCAGCATGTTGATCCCATCCCGTCCCGATCCCGTATGAACGAGATGGGATAGGGATGAGTATATCTCATCCCATCCCGTCTCGTGTCCACCCCTAATAGTACCTAAAAAAAATTCCCCTATTAGTCACAAAAAAAAAACTAGTAGTATTTAGCATCCATAGTAAGCAATTGGTTTAGAAGCCAAAATGTCAAATATGTGTCAACAAAAATGATTGTGTTATTTCTATATGGGGAATTCTAATTGTCGAGGAAACGCGCGAGGGAGGGGGTGGAATCCTCCACCCCCCTCGAGATGCACCATTGCACACATCTCGAGAGAGATGGAAGGTCCACCCCCTCCCTCACGCGTTTCCTTGCTATTTTTAGGCCGGTAGTCGAAAGCACTCAAGGCATTGCATTGTTCATCTTTAGCCAACCCTCTTAAATGATGTAGAATAGGCGTGTGAAATTTCTAGGTGGTTGAAATAAGTGCATGAAATGGGCGTGTGCAACTTTCTTTGTCAATAATCTGTCCCCTATCCCACCTGTATATATATTCTTGTTGTGACAAAGCTCATAGGTTTCTCTACCCTGCTCTATTTGATAAAGTCTCGAGTACTTTGGTATAAATTGCAATATTAGTAGATTAAATAGAGCAGACATCATCAAAGTCGAAAGCAATAACTTATGAACATAGCTAAATGACAAATTTATCGAAACAGGTTACCTACTTCAACAAGGTGAACCAATTCATAGGCAACAACACAGTGGCAGCTCGATATACTTTAATAAGGTGGTTGCCATATTACAATTCGGCTATCTGTTCAAATCTCCAGACGTAAATCTAAAATGACATTTTTTTCTAGTCAAACACAACATGCATAACAAAGGATATTTTGTGAACCTACCTGCAACAAAAGGTTATATATCTTACAACCAGGCTACTTCACAAAGAAAACACTTTTTCTTGAGCTTTACTGCTCATAAAACATGGAACATTGCAACATATCAGACATATCTGTGAAAAACACCATGAGTATACAAAAAGCCAATCATTTAAAACTGTTCTAGTACCATTGCTTGTTTGCTATCTTTCAAATGCAATGTATTTTACCATTCCTTTCTTAGTGTCACTTTGGTCCAGAGGTGTTCACAGAGAACGGCACACAACAAAAACATTCTCGTGATGATTTACTTGTATAGTAGGGCTCCTAGATCTGACAGCTCTTTCAAAAGTTATGTGGTTTCACGATCCAATCACAGGGTATCAGCCATAATGGACTTAACTGTATTTAGAATACGGAAATAGTCATAGAAAAGAATTGAGTGCGCCCCTTGAAGCCCATCTCTGCTTATGCGATTACTACCTGTAAGATTATTGCATGGGCTTCCTCCAACTATAAGATCAAAGCCACCAAATGCATGGATAAACTGCTCAAGCTTGTCTTCACTAAGCTGTTGCACATCTTCAAGTTCAATGAGATTGCCCTTCTGGTTTGTTTGTTCCCACCAACTACGAAAAATATTTCTGCTGACCTCTGAAATTTCAACAGTTACCAGAGTTTTTAGAGGAATCCCAAGACGGTGAAGTGCAATTTCAGCACCTCCAATACCAGAGAAGAGAGACAGAACTGTGATGCCTCGTGGAAAAATGTTTTTCAAAGCAGACAAATGATAGGCCACAGTGTCAACCTGTAAAAAGTCAACTTCAATGTCAATAAAGGGTATTTGTTAGTAAACAAAAATTAAAGAAACAACGAGAAAGGGGTTACAAACCTGAAATGAATTACCCAGAGCTCTATACCTCTCATTTCTGCTGGTTCCACCACCCCTAGTGTGGTTCCTTGGGTACCCCAGTAACATCTCCATTTCATCGGGTTCAAGAGGTGCAGCCCTGTTCTTGCTTATCCAAACCAAATTCCACTTTCTACATTGAGCAAGAACATATTTTGGGTCCTTAAAGGTGGGACATTATCCCAGCTTTCAAGAGCTGTTCTAATCCTTTCAGTTAGACGGGCACTGGCATAACAAGTGTTCAAGCAGTTCAATTTAGTTCTACAGTCAAATGATGGCCACCATCTCTTAGTGTGTGGAAATGCCTCCTGAATTGTAAGAGGGGGAATTGGCTGGAGTGGATATCTATTGTAGATTGGAAGGTTGTGCACATATCCTCTTTTCCTTGCTGCTGCACAGAAATGCACCGAGTCTACGAACTCGGGCTCAATATCAAACAAGAAGCGAGAAATAGTATCCCAAACACCTTTTGGAGCGCATGCTACATTTTCATAATAAAAGTACGGAGGTCCAATTGCTTCCTCAGGAAGAGTCCTCCTGAACATCGGCCTTGGCTCATTGGGTACTCCAAATCCTATCATGTGTTTTGGGAGGTGAATTGCCTCCTCTCCATGCACAAACGAGGTTTTCTGATTCTTCCTCAATTCTTTTCCCTTCCTCCTCAAGGTATCTTGTTTTCTCTCCCATGTATCCTCTACTTCAAAAAGCTTCTTCCGCTTCTTCTTGACTGTGGGAAGACTGCCATGGTTATGACCTGGGCCCAACTGTGTGGCAGACAAGTAAGAGTTGAGAATAAGAAAGAAATTTGATGGATGCAGTTCTTAACAAAAAGAAGAAGAGATGAATGGGTAATAAAGATTTCAGTTACAAAAGAAAAGCAATGATGTCTTGTTTATTTGAAAAGCACCAATCATTTAAACATCTACATATAAATGTTCTACAAACCTCATCATTAGAAATTGAATAATGTGGTTCTTGTATGTGAGTATCAGATATCTTAGCCATTTGAGTAGCAGATATAAAATCCATCAGCTCCGTGATTGAAGTGCCAGGCCCTGCAAATTGTTTAATGGAATAACATAGGAATGATAGAAGAATGGTAGAACTTTAAAAAGAAAGACGACACTAATTACAGAAGGTGAAATTTAGTAATAAGACCTTTCGCCTGCACCCGATTAAGATGGGATGAACCAATTGTGGAGAACATTTATCTTTCAGTTTGATGGGATAATACCTACTTTTTAAGCTCACGGACAAGCTTCTTTTGGTGTGAAAGAATGATGGACAGAATTAGGATTTATTTTAATTGTATTTCGTTCAATAATTGGCCTAGGACCCAACACGTTTTAATTTAGGGTTTTATTTCAAACTATGGTTATTACGATTCCACTTTTTGGGGCTGTTAGGCTTAGGTTGCTTTGAGGTTTAGGTCATGTTCTTGCTTATAAATAGATGCAATGCGAGCCTAACTGGGTGGAGTCGAATTAATTAAATGTTTTCATATTCTCTAAACTTTGTTAAGTCAAGCTTTTTTATGTTAGATTAGGTTTATTCTGCACCAAATGTCATCAGGGATCATCTGGCATTGTATCTTTAGCTTTCTTAATAAAAAGAACAAAAACCCATTGATAACAATGTAGTTCTCTCTTCTAGGAAAACACTTTCCTAGGTGAAATGATGGCTAGAAGATTTTAAAACCAAGGTAAATGGGTTGGTCATGCTGATTTGCTCCTTTTGCGCCTTCCTACTTGAGTTAACACAGACTCGCCACAAAAAAAAGTGCAAAGACACGGTGCATATAGTCCCTGACTGCCTGATAGCAAAAAGTTGCACTTTCAAAAAAATTTCAACCAAACCTGAAGGGTAGAATTCAAACATGAAGATGGGATGCTGCTAGTAAAAGTGATATCTTAAAAGAGAAAACCAAACAATGATTTACGGAAGAAAAAATAAATAAATAAAAAGATTGTGTAAGTAACTCGGGTAGAAATGCATTCTAACATACTAAGAGATTCCATCATTTATAGCTACAGACTTTCAATAGATTTTGCCTAGCTCATATCAGCTTCATCAAAGTCGACAATTTAGCATGTTTTATGCAAATGAATTTTGAGTAAGTTGAGTATCCGTCAGTTGGTTATGGTGTGTAGCTTAAAGGTGCAAAATTTGAACAAGTTCCCTAACCAAAGAAAACAACAAAAGTCATATAACATTATGTTGTTTCCTTGCCTTCAGAGGTATGTTTATGAATATGTATTGGTTAACTAGGCGAAGATATTAATGCAAAGGTTTCTATTAATGAAGAATCGGGGAGTGCTTTAGGCCCCAGATCATTTATGAATGACTACAACTAATACCTTAGCTGATGAGCATTGTGGATATGAAGGGTCAAAATTTACTTGATGCAACAAAAAGCTTATGATCATAAAAAATGGGTGAGTGATGTCGAGAATATGAGACGAACCTGGCTACAGACCTTCACAACTGGTCTTACGAAAATTTACCTACTATTTGCTAAAAGCAAAAAAGAATAGAGAACACAATTTTTTTTCTAAAATAATCTTTATTACTTCAATGCTCATAATTCAGGATTACTTATATAGACTCCAAACCCTACAAGCAAAAAATTGGGAAATATTCTAAATTATTCCTGAAAGACTCTCATAATGCTTAAAACTACACCAAAAAAAAAAACACTAAAACCGAACCTAAACATGCAAAATGAAACTAACATAAGTGAACATTTTTGCTAAAACTGAAATTTGAACCTTTAAACGACTAAATTCGGGCTTGCCATCCCGGGGCCAATAATCATAAGATCTCACCAGCCTAAATAATTCTCTTCTTTGAGTCATTTTCTTGATCACATGTGCAATTTTGACATGTGGCCGCAAAGATACGCCCATTTGAGGTTCTTTGCACGCAACTTCCCAATTGGTCAAAAATGCCTCTACAACAGCTATCACCACATAAGCCATAAGCGAGGCTATAAAAAGTCAGGCTAGGGTGAATAAATCCAATGGGACCTGATTGGGTTCCAAAATGGTCACATTTCCAAAGCAATCGTCAATATTATAGTCCTTCATGTAGGATTCACTACTTTGACTCGCGGGATTGATAGAGTTCATAGTCATACAACTGTTATTGTAGAAGACTTTGCATCCACTCTCATCACCGTCACCGTATTCCACCTGGTAACCTCTGCCACTTTACAAAAACAAAAGGCTTGAATGAGACTCTGGCTAGGTATGTTATATAGTGATTAAACCTCCATGATCCCGCCTGACATACACCAAAGGTTTAAAAAATTTTAATGGAAACTGAGGTATGGGCCTTTCATGAGGCGTAAGCCTCATTCAATCAGTGCATGATTTAATAACAATCATTTGGATAAATTAATATTGATTCAATCAATTATTGAAACACCAATGAGGCTTATGCCTAGTTCATTAACCATAAGCATCACACTGAGGCGGGTCTCAAATCATAACCTCACAACTTTTTTTAAACCATGAATACACCCAATAACCAAAAGCACTAAATTGTATCAATTTCATACCCACGCATCCCAACTAGGTTGGCGCCCAAGGTATGGGCTATCATGTGCACCTCTTAAGGACACAAACAATAACAAGAGGACCTATGTTATTAAATCGGTAATTAATCTCGGATTAATCTCTTTTCGTTAGTAGTGTTAAGAATTTTGAATTAATCGTTTGAATAATCTTTTGGCTGAGTAATCAAAAATTTCTGGCTTTCACCGATTAATCACTTTCAAAACTCACGACAATGTATAATAAACAAATGAGAAAAAGTTTTTTTTTTTTTTGCCTTTACCTCATCAATACCTACCCATAAGGCAATATCAGGATTCAGGAGTGCGTGAAAAAGCTAGAGAAAGAAGGATGAAAAATATAAATAATATATATAAGAAAATAGAGAAAAACGACCAAAGGAATAAGAAGCAAACTAGAGAATATGGAGCCGCACCTTTATTGACATGAATTCTTAATTTTCTTATAATTTGTCTTAAAGTGTGACATTTGATGCTTCAATAATACATTTTTTTCTAAGAGTGATCATATTACTTTAAAAGGATAAAGAAAATATGTTTATAAAATATAGGTCGATAATTTTGATTAATCACAATTAATCTCATATCGCTCCTTAACCAATTAGTGTTCGATTAACGATTTAACTACATAGAGGAGGACCAACTTAATATTTTAAGCTATTTTTATATTACTTTAAAAGGATAAAGAAAACATCTTTATAAAATATAGGTCGATAAATTTTGATTAATCCCGATTAATCTCATATCGCTCCTTAACCAATTAGTGTTCGATTAACGATTTAACTACATAGAGGAGGACCAACTTCATACTTTAAGCTATTTGTATCTAATATACCAATCCCTTGCAACATCCATTTTGCATTAATATTGCCATCATCATCTAGAGGAGGAAGCCATATCAATAAGTTACCTTGACCCTCTTTAGCTAAGAACCGCCATATTTTTCCCTGTAAGCCTAGCCAGTTCTTCGATGAACTTCATCTATTAAGTTCCAGCATTCTCAAGGAAGTTAAAGTTCATCCAGAATCATCTTATAGCGTGACTTGAATTCAATTTTAATTTTTGAGATCAAAATTGGGCATTGGAAAACTAAACCTTTTGAGAATTACTTTTCAATTCAATTTTAATTATTAGTTATCAACCATATAACATGGAGATACAAAAATAACAATATCACTTGGAAACCCTCTTACAAGGAAAAACAAGTGATGAGCAAAATCCACTATGAAAAAGTCACGTACAAATTATCAAGACATTAACCATAACCTAGATTGATGTCCAAGACATCATTTTTCAGCTATACAATGCTTGAACTACCCCAAAAACCTCAAGGCCTTGACTCACAATTTTATTCCTTCATGGTCACTGACTCACTATGATTCGGTATCAACGATGACGAAACTTCATTGGATCTAGACACTTCAGAATCCTCGAAAGCACAACCAATAAGATGTAGAAGCACTTTATTAAAAGGCTTGATAACAACCACTGAATGAGAAAGATTTAAGAACTTTTCTTTTCTTTCAAAGGCGTTTTTTTGTCAATGAGAAAATGTCTCAAAACTCTTTCAATCAATACCCATATCCATATAGCATATGGCCAAGACAAGTCTAATACCCCGCGTTGTCTAATGCTTATAACTAGCTTTATTATCCACAACCACAACACCTATATCCCCCAACCTGAATCAGTTTCCCCTACACCACCGTTACCCTCAATGATTTGTGAATTGTGATGTACACCCCACTACCGATCCCATTATGCCACTAGTTGAGCCGAACTAGAAGTTTTCGAGAGATTTAGCATAACAAATTGGCGCCCGCCTTGAACTATTTTTAATGCCCGGATAGAAAAAGAAAAGGCAAAGGCGGACATGTACCAGTGGTTGAGAGCAATACTGGTGAAAGGCAAACTTGACCCGATGAAAAAAAAGCAAGGCAAACCATACTGTTTTGTCTGTCTTCAAATTTTTGCAGAAGTTAAGCACACCATCACCCGTACTCCATTTCTGAAATGTGAGCCATTTGAATTTGTTATTTTTTTCCCATTTTGAACAAGAGGATGATGTTTCTACAACGGCAAACACAGTGAGTGTTGATGGTTATATCAACCCATTTTGGGAATATTTTGTGGCACACAAGAGTTTTCTAAGCATGTTTATTACAAATAATGGTTCTTTGAGTACCTTGCTCCATTTATGAGTTAGTTCAACTATCTTTGGCAAGTGTGTATTGTGGCAAGTTTCGAGGTCGTTTATTTCACGTGCATTTCGTCTTGTGTTATAAGTAGATGCTTGTGTTCGTCGACTTCTTCAACTTTATGCTCGAGGACGGATTTCTTTAACCCATGGAGGATTATGTAATCGGGTAGTTAAATAGTATTTATTTCTTAATTGAGATCGATATGATAAAGCCATAGGGCATTAGCCAAATTAGATTTAGGGTTAGATTGCTTGCCAAAGAGGCTATTAAGCTTAGAAATAAGACATAAATTCAACATGTAGTTGGTGATTGATTGAATGAAATTAAATTGTTTTCTTTATCTTTTATTTTAGAATTTATCGCAATTGCAGTTTTAGTGTAGAATACATTTTTTTTTAAATATGATAACTGGAAGAAATTCTTGTACTTTTCGTGTCTTTCTCTTCATCTACATTTTGGATATTCTATATGTTAAATTCTCTTGAAGGATTATAATAAGGTGTTACATAGGCTTCTTGAATTTTTGTTATGTAAAGGTGTCAAAGAGTTCAATTGCACAATATATGTCTTGTCTTTGTTATTGGAGCAATCAGATATTCAAAATGTAGATTGTTTCTGTTTCTGTTCAAGAAGAAAGTATAAAGAAGTCACTATCTACATTTTGTGCATTAAATAGGGGAAATTTCAGAACCATTAAGTTGAAAGCAAGAAACAGACCACATGCATCAATGGCAGATGAAGCCTCGTCCACAGGGAAGCCCATTTCCACCAAGTGTGACAACATTTTGTCCTTGTCTGGCAGCTGTTCAACATTCTCCTAGCAGAAAGAATGAGTTAGAAAGACAATTGGTTTTATTGAGAATATCAATTAACTACTCTAGATTTCTGGTTACCTGCCAATTCAGTACAATTTATGAATAAAAAAATTAGACACTAATTGATAGTCTGATACAAGGCTGTGCCTTAAGGCATTGCTCAAACAATACATAAATCAGTGATTTCTAATAAGATTTAACCACATATTTACAAATACAGCTTAGTAACACAAAATCTTTCAGATGTTCAAAGCCGTATTCCCAAGTATCAGAATCTGTATGTAGGAACTGTAACATGAAATTTCTCTTATTATGGTCATGCAAGAACTAATTTATGCTCTCACTTCCAATCAAGAATTTTTTATTCCTGCACATAACGGGAATCATGCATTGAACTATGTGTCAGACTATTAGATTTTTCCCAGAATATATTTAGAATAAAATTAACGTATTTCTTTTCATTATTTGCAACTAGAATTAGGGTATTCTTTTTGAATTATGACTAGTTTCTTCCTATGCAAGTATTTGACTTTATAAATAGGAAGCTATATCAATGCAAAAATCAGTCTTTACATTGACTTGGAGTTGAACAGACAATGCAATTCTTTATTATTTTTTAGTATAAATAGATTGTGTGAGATTTGTGATTGCTTCCTCCAAACAATTTCCATTAATTTGGAATCGGAACGACTATCACTGTTAGAGGAAAGAAAAGGTGAAGAAAAAGAAGTAGGAAAGATATGTGTAAGTTGGACGAGAGACAAATCACACGTAAGTCGGTCGAGAGACAAATAACAATAGAAATGAAAACATCTGATTGTGAGCAATCCTAGAATGGTGTGTTAGAATTTTATTTTATTTTTTTAATCAGAAAAAGCAAGAGAATTGTATTATATATGAAAGGTAAAAGAGTGTATGGCGTTAACTTCACAAGGAACGACCCCGCAAATGTATACATCGTAAGTAAATATTGTAAACTATATTCTCCCAACTAAAAATACAAGTACATAACTGCATATCCCTTAACTTGTCCATTTGGCTTTGATGTCTATCCACAAACTGTTAGCTGACTTATGTACGTTTCTGAAAAACTTGTTGTATCGCTCTCTCCAAACTACCCATGTCGCTGCATCAATCATTCTTTCCTAGGCCTATCTGCCAAATTGAGTTAAACAGGAGAGGGATCTATTAGAAGTATAGAAAGTTTCATGGAATTTCATCGGACTTCTAGACTTGATAGAGCCTACATAGGGGCATCCAAAAATAAACGATCAACTCCTCAGCTTGGCCACACAACACAGTGGTTGGCGACAGTAATCTCCCATGCAGTACACTCCAAAGGAGGAAAGTTGCCTTAGGAGTAATTTCCTTGGACCAAATAAAATAGTGAAGATTGCAAATTCTGAGGTCCAAAGAGGAAGAATGACTAACTGGAGACAAGGAATGGGCCCAGTCCTCAGCAGAGAACTTGGATTCCTCATCATTCCAAAACTATTTATCCTGCTTAGGTTAGAACGTTTGTCATCTAGTGAATTTTCCAGTCAGTAAGGTTTCTTCTTAACTAAAAGTTCCACCTTTGGTTGCTAGCATCCTATATTCTATCGCCTTCCCCACTTTATTGCTAGAGGCATATAGATTGCTAGAGAAACAATTCTACGAGAGGACTCCCGAATCCATTCGTGGTCCCAAAACTTCATTCATTTGCCATAATGCATTTGGAAGGAATTGCATCATACAAGAGATCTTTGTGCTTCATAATGCCTTTCCAAAGAGACCACCCATAGGTGGAGTTAGGAGCTTTGCTAACCAATAATTGGAATTAGCACCATACTTGTGCCCACAATCATCCTCCAAAAGGCCTCAGTTCCAATACCAAATTTCCAAATCAATTTGAGCAAAAGAGCTTTGTTAAATTCCTCAATCCTTTTGATCCCCAAACCCCATTTGTATTTTGCCTGACACGCCTTATTTCAATTCCATAAGTGATATTTCTTTGGAGTAGCAGAGCTCCCCCAGAAAAGTCTTTCATGCATTGTTTAGTTCTGACAGCAAAGGTGGAAGGATAATAAAAGGGACATCATGTGAATCGAATGATAGCAATGTTGATTTTAATTGGAGTAGCCCTGCCAGCTTTTATTATGTACTCTTCCATCAAGTACTCGGCCTTTCTCAATTCTCTCAACTACATCATCCCAAACACTTTTTTTTTTTTTTTACTTTGCCTCAAAGGAAGCCCAAGGTACATACAAGGGAAAATCCTTTCTTACAACCTTGACCAGATGGCAGGTCAGTTAGAAAACAAGCTTTTCGTGTGGGAGAAGCATATTGCCTATCCACCGATCCACTAAACCCCAAATACAGGGTTGTAAATGGATCAGATTCGCGTTGGATTGTCTGAATTCTGAATCTGAAGCTGATCACAGAAAATTCGAATCTGATCGACTCCCAACTTTTATCTAATGGTATAAATCCAAATGAATCCGTTATGTGGTGCTCAAATATGAATCTGATCCAAATTCATTTAGTTTTATTTTAAACTTTTAATGTATAATATATCTTAGACATTTAGCTAGGTGTTGAAATGACCAAAACACCTACCTGTAATATTAATACCCATAGCGTACCAAATTTCAAACCAAATTATAAAACTATATAATTCACATTTTTATTTTATCAGATTTAACAAAATTTGGATTCAATTTTTACATCCAAATCTGGTCTGAATCCGAAAAATTCCATTCATAATCGGATTTTACCACATCGGATTGGATCAGTTTTCGGATAAAATTTGGTTCATTGACAGCCTATCCAAAATCACCAATTCTCAATCACTCTAGCTAACCTGTTTATGATCAACTCTACAGTAGTTGGTTAATCCCAAACACTACCTCATTATTAGCAATAACAACTACCTCGACCACTAGTATATAAACAATTACCAAAACAAAGATTATCTATAAAAAAAAATATATAAGAAAATTTTACCCAAACCACAATGGAGCACAAACCATCACCAAAAATTCATACTGGAAACACCATGGAAAGAGTACCTACCCAGTTTGAAGAGAGGACTTATGTTCATTTACCTCGAACATATACAGACAAAATTCACCAGTGAACCAGTAATGGATGAAAAGTTGATTTCAAAGATGTTTAGATGCACAACAGTTAAATCCTCAAGTTCAACTTGGGAGATAAGATCGGCACGTTTCAGGCGCCCAACTCGGGCAGTTACAAGTGTCACAGAGGCGCCCCTGTTTGGGTGAGCAAGCAGTTTGAGGTGGTGATTCAGAGATACTGACTTTGGTCGTCTATTTCAGCAATGAAAAGGGATTTATTTCATCAGCTCTATTGCTTTCTTAATTCAGTTTAATTTCCAGCACTTTACTGTTGTTACAGATTGACATTCCGTGCATCCGTACATGGAATCTGTTGGCTGATTCAGAGACGAATAAGCTGTAATCGGGTTGATTGCCACCCGATCTTCCTATCTGTTGTGTGCATACATATTCCATACGTACTTATCAGAGTTAACTATACCAATTATTGGGGAATCTAGAGAAAAAAAAAAATCATTAGTAATTTTCCTATGCGGCAAGTCTTTTTGATTTATGTCATTTCTTTTCCCATTTTGGACTAGATGATATCCTGAGCCAGAAGATTCTGGTTACCATTTCTTCATAATCTATTTTGGAATCCTTCTTCGAGTTTTGAGGTTAGGACTAGTTTTCTTCCTTAGCAAGTATTAGACTTGTTAAGAATAGTATGTTATCCCAATGCAACAATCATTTTTCAGGTTGAAATGGAGTTGAATAAAAGATGTAGTTGTTTATCTTCTGTGTAATTAGGTTTTGCCATAGATTGTGTGAAGTGTGATTACTTCTGCTAAACAATTTCCATCAAAGCAAAAGATAAGTTTACTTCATGCTTCCCGATTATATTCAATAACTTAATAAAGGTAAGTCCTAATGTAAATAACAGAATCTACACATACATCCTTGCACTCATGCAAGATGGACAAAAATCCTGAACCAAGAACTAACATTTTATTCATCAATCATGAATCTCGAGTTCTCCACATTTAGAGAATTCACTAATTCAATTTGTGCTGCCAAAAAAAAATAAGTCAGTTACAAAGTACAACAAGAAAGTAAGCAACTTCTCTACATAGAAATGCTTTAATAATAATTTTAACATTCAACATGAGGAATTACCATCGGTCATGAGACAACCATCTTCATCTGAAAATCCATTAAAAAAATCATCTTCGCTTTCTGAAAAATTCAAATCATGAGGAACAGATCCACATTCTGATGGAGACTTGCTGAGAGTCTGCAATATTCAATGCAGATATGTTGGGAGAAGTATGTTATATTATGTTTCTAAACTAATACTGAAATTCTGAAATAAACAAACTGCTGGAAATTAAACAAAAAGTAAATATACTGATAAAAAAACTTCCAAATTCTTTCATTCAAATCAGCCCATACAAGAGTGGCTTCTAAGCCTTATTTATAACATAACCGAGCTGGCTAGAGAAACATCCTAAACCTAACCTAAGTGTCTTCTTGTGGAAACTAATCAAATTCCTAATCTCATAACAAATTCCTAACCCTACTTACTAGCTATGGACTTACATAGGCCTGACCCAACTAAATAATTAATTAAATTAAAATCCTAACTCGGATCAGTTTAAGAACTAATTCCAACCCAAGATTAAAAAATAAATTACCATCCTCTCATAAAAGATCAAGGGGTCTATATATATATATATACTCTTTTTTCTTTTTATCAATGTTCAAGTATAACTTTTGTTTAAATATAGTCTACAGAGATGCCACTACATTTTGTATGAGGATACCCAAGCTGATGGTTGTGCATCTGAAACATATCATGCCAAAGTTGATTTCACCTTTTCAAGCAGCTGAAGTCAACGGCACTACATTTTGTATGACGATACCCAAGCTGATGGTTGTGCATCTGAAACATATCATGCCAAAGTTGATTTCACCTTTTCAAGCAGCTGAAGTCAACAGCAGTTAATTGATGGATCTCTTGTTGTAAACAAACTCATCCTTGCAAAAATAAAACCTCTGTGTTGTTTTGGGGTACAACCAGGGGCATTATCTCTTTTGAGGTACGCATGTTTACTGGACAAAATAATAGCAAGCTGATAATGTATGTCTCTCGTATACTAGACTTCTCAGGGCATGTTCTAGTTTTTAAGGTTTTACTTGATAATAAAAGAAGAAATAGAAACATCCAACAGGAAGTGATTGTTGGTAGCTGCATTTGGTTCATAAAATAAATATAGAACATATAAGAAAAACAAAAGGGTTGGGATCCAGGGACACAGAGTCATGACCCAAATCCTCAGTCAATAATAATTGGGGGAGAGTGCTCGCTTGGCAGGATCCTTGTGGATCCTGAACCTCCACCTGCTTGTTTGATGGCCAACTCTTGACACCAGATATCCAAAATTGTGGAAAAAGCGGGGCGTGGGTTAATGCAATGATACCATATTAGTTGTACAGGCACTCAATAACGATTTTTGAGGGTTTTGTCATCTTTTTACATTTCAGTACTCTTTTAAAGGTCATAAGGCACTCTGAAGGCCATACAGACGAACCATCACCTATTTTATAACATATCTTATTTTCAAATTTGGGGTTTTGTTCATGACATTCACCAATACCCATGTCTAACAAGCTCTAAATTTGATTTCACTTCTTCCTAATGCTCGACACACGTGATGGATCACATGGATACCAATTGTGTTTCATTGCCTTTTTGGGGAAGTACGACTTAATCATGTAAATTCTCGAAGATAGAATCGGGTTTGGGTATACATTTTAACCTGGTTACTACGAAATTCTTTATGGGTTAATGATGAAACACTTTTTTCTATATTTTTTGGTTTGATATACATGTTAGCACCATTAATTATGTTAAATTTTGACAGACTTGACAATTTTAGGAGAATATGATTTCTACACCAAGTAAAGCTAAAACTAAGCTAGATCTATGATAAACTCTAATTCAGAGATAAATAAGAAAACATAAATTTCATTCAACCAATCACCACCTACATTGTTTAATTCTATGCCTTATTTATAAGCCAGTAGCTTCTTTGGAACGCAATCTAATCCAACCCTACTTAGCTAGTACTCTAAATAAGATGAGCTTTATTATGTTTGGCCCAGTTACAAATAATACTACTAATTAACCGCTTACATCGCCCTCCCCGTGTTCAAGAAGTTCGTCCTCGAGCTTGAAGTCAAAGAAGTCAGACGAACTTAGAGAACAAGGCAAAGTGCATGTGCAAAAGTCGACCTTGAACTTTTCCTTTGTAGTTGCTCTTATCACAAATAAGTAAATCCAAATTGTGCCACCAAATATAAAGTCTAAGATTAGTCCCCGTCTCATAAGGATATCCATTTCAAAATTTGCATATTTCTCCACAT